>JAYMTA010006645.1:0-10223 GCA_036897625.1 Pelargonium cotyledonis
AATTCCTTAAAATTTGAAATTATTTAACTCATTTGAGGAAAGAGAATATTTTTTTAATCCCAAATATGTCCTCCTGAAAAAACTAAACGAACACAATAATCACAAATTTATAATACCCAACATGTTCTCAATTCCCTGGAATTCAATTAAAATTTCTTAAACGAACGCTACCTAAAATTGACTCAAAGTGACGAAAATAGTGTCGCGCCGCAGTAAGGAGCAAAAGATTTTGCGGTGAGATAGGCAATTAAGAGCTAATAAAAAAAACGTTTTTGTGTTGGATTTAGGGTTTTCTCTTTGTTCAGTTGAGGCTATTTGTTAGTTTCTGTCCAGAGATACTTGAGAGCACAAGGAGAGAAACGAAATTTATAGTTGGATGGAACAATGATTGAAGATTACAAATCGAAGATCATGCATTTACATCCCATCTTCTACGGTTTTTCGATTTCCTTGTTAGGGTTTTTGGATATTAGATTTATGTTTAGTTGTTTTCTGTTGAACATGAATAGCTTTATCTTTTTATTTATTATGTGTTTGTCTATGAACATGTGTAGCTAAACTCCTTTAGGGAGGGATGTTACAAAACTTGGTTTGGTTATATAATAAGTTCACATTATGCATTATTTGTAATTTCAAAGTTATGTTGGTTTATTATTCGTTAATGTTTGCAATTGATTTGATCACCCAATAGCATGATTTCAATATGCATATATCTTTTCCAATGAGTGTGTGTGCGTGGACTGAGCCAATAGGTTAGATTACCGGTTTGCAGTTATATGCTCTCTGGAGTCTTTCGCATAGTCATGTGTTACTCTAGTTGTGTGTGCATTCCTGTAGTGACTAGCTAGTAGTTAAACACGTGTACCTATCGCTCTTCAGTACTTCCAGTGGATCTGAGTATTTTTATTGATTGGTAATTATAAAGAATATCAATTGTGACTCATCCATAACCTTTCTACAATTATATAACCATAACCATAATTGGATCACATCTCTACTTACCTTCCATCTCTGAATTTAATTTTAAATAATTTACAGTATTATTGCATGCTTTCTAGTTTCAACACTTCACGATCAATCATTAATCATTGTTTACTACTTTTTTAGGATAGCGAGATTGATTTTCTTGTTAATATCATAGCTATTACACGAGTCTTTGTGGATTTGATACTTGGACTCCTGTGAGACCTATATTACTTGGACGATATCAGTGCACTTGTCGAGAGCGTGTCAAAAACGCCATTGTCGGGGACTTGGTAGTTATAGCTAGGGATTCTTTTGCACATGATGCTACCAAAAAAAAAAAGAAGCTCAGAGCGACTCACAAAGTGACACGTGACGGGTCAGAATCCCCCAAGTCACCTAACCAAAGTCCATGAAGCCAAAATCTCAGTCGGGTCCAAGTTAAGCCAACAACGTTGTAGGGTGTAACCAAATCTACCAAGGCATATCTCAGCCCTTGTCGAAGCATGAAAATCTCATTACACAAGCTAGGCGCCTAAAATGGACCAAGAACCTCATCATAGACCAGACGCCTGAAACTGACCAGCCTCCTCTCAAAACTCCACACACTCCACAAGGTCCCAAAAAGGCCACAAACCACCAAAAACAACCTAAAATAGCCTCTACATCCTTGAAAGAGTCCAAAACACCCAAAGGCCTCAACCACTCAAGATTTACCCTCCAAAACACTTCATAGGATAAAACAGGGTCCAATGTCGCGGCCCCCAGCCTCCACACCGCGCATCCCGCTCCATAGGGTAAAACTAGGGTAAAAATGCAGGTTAAGAATAAGATCCTCGACGCCACAGCCCCTAGCCTCCACGTCGCGGCCCCCACGAATCTGTACACCCCATCTCATGCTTTCATGCCCTTTCACCCTATAAACCACTCCTCTTGACCTCGGATGGTACCCAACAACTCCATACACCCAAATGACTGAACGAGGCAGAGATAAAGCCCCAACCTTGCCTAAACACCCTTGAGACCCTCCAACAAGCTTCACGATCTCTATGCTCACAAGCACCCTCAACTATGTCATGCAAGGCACTAGTCCACAAAGGGCCTTGAAAAGATCTTTCATCACTCAAGCTCCTTGGTGAAGCACTAGCCTCAAAAGTCTCACAACATCAGCTCTCATGCACTCATGACTATGCCTTGCAAGGTACAAGCTCACTAAGAGTCTTGATGAGCCATCACACTACTCAAGCCTCCATGCTACACATAGGCCTCAAGATGGAGCATAAACTACACTCCCAAGTGTCCATGACTATGCTTTACAAGGAAATAGCTCACAAAGGGTATTGGCGAGTCCCCACCTCACAAGAGGCTTACGGGCAACGCTCGCCTCTCCAACACGCATGAGCAATGTGTCCAAGGCAAAGAAGAAGCCCAGCACTACAAATGAGCTCGGAATGGACAGCAGTCTTAGGAGACCATTTTGGCTTGGAAAGCTAAATGGGTCTTGATGGGCCACAAATCTTCATCAACCAACCACGTCACGACATGTGGCTCAAGGTGATAAGAAACTCTATAAATACCTCACTCCTCCAAAGGGAAAAATGTTCACAACCTCACTTCATTTCCACACATTTACTTCTCTCTCTAGTTTTCTCTCTCTAGAAAAGCTTTGAGAGCACTAGTCTCTACCATATAAGGACTTACTCTCACGCACGAGGTGGAGTTTTGGTAACTCGACCCCAGGTTCTTTGTTCCTTTGGTGTGTTTTCTTCTCACATGCTATAGGTTTAAGAAGCTGGACGACACCTTAGTTTGGAGTTGGACTTAAGACATCAGGATTTAGTTTACTCACCTAAGCGCTCAAGACTGGACGATTGAACACTTAACTAGTTACCTAGACACTTGTGGAAAAGAAGCCCTACAATTACAACACTCACACATCCCTAGTGTGTTTGCGTTGACCGAAAGTCAAAACATGCACATCAATGCCTAATCTCATTTTTAGTGTTTTTGGTTTTTGAGGTATAGACTTTCTACTTGGTATATGCCAAATACTCATCAAAGCAAACCAACCTTGAATTTTGACCCAGAGCTTGAGAGACTTTACATTCAAATAAGAAGGAAATCAGGGCAAGAAAGAGGCCAATGATGAGTACTTATACGCCAAGTAAGGGCGGCCTAGGGGGAAGGACTGTCCTGTGGGGAGGTCCTCATATCGTAGACACATCTGGCATGACAACAACAACTTATAGCATATCACCAATGACAACTGTAGCACAGGTTTATGCATCAAAACCCTTTTATCAGCCATTCATTCGTCATCTCGTTGTGCAACAAGGAAATAATGATAATAATGGGGGAAGCAATGGTCACCAGTTCACCCCGAATCGTCAATAGTATGTTCAGATGCCGGTTTGCTAGGATGCTACAAGAATACACAGAGAGCATGTCTTCGGGGATTGGGTTCCACAAATCCCAATCCAATAGGACATTTCCGAGTTTAAGTCAAACATGATTCAAGGAACAAACACAATTTCTGAATTCAAGCGGTTTTACAATGAAACTATATTTAGACACTACTCTTTAGAATGAAACTACATCAAACACATGACTAACTCAAGCAAAGAAAAAATTGTTAAAAGGCATTGCTTATTGAATCTAAGAAATAAACTCCACATTTCAAAACAAAATAGATAACTCCTAAAGTCAAAACTTTTCATGATATGGAATGAGATCTGGCGAGAGTTTTAGAATAATAAGGGAAACCTATTTAATATAAAATTACTGACTTCTATCTTTAACAATATTTCGAAAGATTAGTCTCAACTCAAAGTTAAAAATAGCAATGTGAATAAAAAATAATTGAAGGGCAGACAAGATAATGCTTCTTTGTATACGTAATTGATTTTGAAAAATTTAATCAAATATTGAGCTGGGGTGATGTCGTGTTAGTCTCAAGGCTCTTCCACGTGGTAGTTAGGTGACGCATCAGGTGTTGGACTTTAGACTCTTCTATGTGGCAGTCTTGGGACTTTTCTTATAGGGACTCGGATATGAAACTCTTGGATGGAGTCTTGGAACTCTTCTAATGAAGTCTTGAGATCTAGTAGGTGAAGTCTAGAGATCCAGCGGGTGACGTCTTGAGTTTTAGCAGGTGAGATCTTGAGATCTAGCAGGTGACGTTTGGAGATCTAGCAAGTAGGGTCTTGAGATCCAGCAAATGACATCTTGAGATCTAGTAGGTGACATCTTGAGATTCAGTAGATTATGTCTTGAGATCCAGCAGGTGACGTCTTAAGATCCAAGAAGTGAAATCTTGAGATCCACCAGGCGATGGCGCCTTGAGATCCACCAGGTGACGTATTGAGATCCAACAGGTAAAGTCTTGAGATCCGCCATGTGACGTCTTAAGATCCACCAGGTGGTATGACTCGTGTCTGGATCTTCTAGTTGAATTCTTGTGATCTCGTAAGTGTGTGGACTCGTGTCTGGATCTCCTTGTTAAAGTATTGTGATCCTAAAATCTTGTGATCTAGTAAGTGAGGGAACTCGTTTCTGGGTCTCTTGGTTAAAGTCTTGTGATCCTGCGCACACGAACGCACAACCGAGCGGAGTCCCAGATGTGTGTCTAAAGGACTACCCTTGGCGTGAGAATTAGGATCTCAACACATATGTATAATTCTAACTTTGAAGATTTGAAGATCTTCGAATAACATTCGAAGAACACAAAAAATAGTTGAGTGTTTTCACATTTTTCAGGTTCAAGAAATGAAGAAGTGATCCCCTTACCTTTTGGTGGGAAATCCTATTTATAGCCCCAATTCATCTGATGACGTGGCGGTGTCTAATCGGTTGAAAGTTATTTGTGGTCCCACTCCAAAAATGGGAGTAAAAAATTACTTTGGCTATGCATAGCAGGATTTGAACCTTCGGTCGAGACGAGGCTACTCTTACCACTTGAGTTATGGTTTCCTTGTGGCCCCTTTTTTTTTTTATCTTAAGAAGTGCTTTTGGCTTCTTGCCTCAAATTTGATTCACAAATGACCCAACCCGAGACCGTATTAGTTCTTTGACTCATAATCGGACTCGTCCACGTGTTGGGGCTTGACTTGATGAGCCATGTATCACTTTATCATGGTCATTTTTATAATTATAAGTTTTTGTGCATAATAATAATGATATGAAAAGATATAGAATATTATAATTATTAGGTCGCTTTAAGATAATACACACAAGATATGACGATATGTAACAAAATCATAGTCATAATTGTAAGAATATAAAACTATTATTGAGTCTTGTACTATGAGTTTAAACTTTTTGTTGAGGTGGTCATTTACATGGTATTAGACTATTATTGGTCATTTAAATGGTACCTAGAAGAATCGGCGGCTCCTTAAGGAGCTTTCAAACCCAACAAAATCATGGGAAGCATATATTTTGAGGAAAAAAACATTAATTAAAGAAGAATTGACTAATTTTAGGGTTCATTGAAGCAGCAAAGAATTCGAAGATTCAAGTAGTAATTAGAAAGTGAGGAGATTTATTATAATCATCCAAATTTCAACACATATACATAACTAGCATATGAAGTACTTTGAATTTACATTTGAGTTTCCATTACTGAGGTTGGGTAGGGTTGGGGCTCATCTAATATCACAACACAAAAGAAAAGAGAACATTAATTCATATGAGAAAACAAAAACAAAACTCTAAAACATTTAAAAGAAATCTGTTGCACCTCCATCTAAAGACATGTTAATTAGGTCATCTTGACCCTGAGCTGCCCCTTCCTCAAACAGCCATTTCTCAAGCAGTGAGAGATTGGCCCCCGGATCGGGCTTGCTCTCGTCTTGGAACAAGCTCGTCTCTGGGGTCAAGTTCGCGTCCGTGGATGCTGCATTCACGGACGCGGACGCATCAGAGGAGGACGAGGAGTTGAAGCTGGAGCCGGTGCCAGAGCCGGTGCCAGAGCCGGTGGAGGACTTGGTCATCCAGCCTTGGAGAAGCCGTGCTATGTTCTCGGCGCTGGACGCATACGTCGGGGACGATTGTTGGGGGATAGTTTTGATCGGCAAGAGCGAATTCGGGGTTTCAAGAGAGAGAGCCTCGCAGAGAGCTTGTTTGGCCATGTGGATGTCAGTTTGGAGGGTCCTCTCCCACTGGCCCTTGGAGATGGGTTGTTTGGACTCGTCTTGCTTCCCATTCCCATTCTCCATTTCCAGCTTCCTCAGCTTCTTCTTCAAATGGGTGTTCCAGTAATTCTTTATGTCATTGTCTGTTCTTTGAGGAAGGTATGAGGCTATGGCTGCCCACCTATACATATATATTGCACATCACTATTTCAGTGTTTTTATTCATATAAGATAAATAATTTGTACTCAAATTAGTATCTGAAGTTGAATTTAAATCTAAATTTGTCTCTGAATTTGTAAATATTCATCAAAATTGTTCTTGCTATCAGCTTCCGTCAATTTATCTGTTAACTACGTTGACATACAATTTAAAATATAGTAATTAATTATTTTTATTTAATTATTTTGTTAACATGACGAGTCATGTGCAGGATACGTAAGTCATTCCATATATCTAGACCGCCACATCAACAAAATAATTGCATAAAATTAATTATTCAACGTATTATGAATTGCTTTAGACCATTTAACGGAGAAACGGGTCGAAACTAACCACAAAGATTTCGAGACCAAAATTAAAACTTCATAGACTAATTTATATTATAAATATATAAGTACCGAATTGGATCCATAGCACAAAGGTAATTGGAAATTGAATTAGGGTTTTAACCTTTATCTAATTATTGAGACATATTGGAGTTTGATTTAAGTACCTGTTGCCCAGAAGGGCTTGGAGATGTATGATCATTTTCTCCTCGTGGTCGGTAAAGTTGCCCCGGCGGATACCCGGCCGGAGATAATTGGTCCATCTGAGCCTACAACTCTTGCTGCACCTAAGCAGACCTGAAAATTAAGGTTCAAAATAAGAATTGAAACCCTAAAAGCCTTGTAATTACTAATAATAACCTATAGGGTCCAACATTAGATGCATACTAAAATTGTAGTATATAGTAGTAGGTTAAAAAAAAACAAAGGAATTCCTTGGGATGGCACGAGTGAGTGAGTGTTATTTATGAGACCTCTTTAATGATCAAACCAACCCCCAAAAGAAAAGAAAAACGAAAAAACCGAAATCAGTAGTCAAAGATTTTTTTTTTTTTGTACTTTTATTAAAAATATCGATTTAAATAATTGAAGATGATTACCTGTATTGGTAGGAACCGATCTCCAATTGCCAGGACCGTGTTCTTGAATGTACGAGACCAAGATGATGTCTTCTTCAGGTGTCCATGGCCCTTTCTTGATGCCAATCTTGTCGCAGCAAGGTGGTCTTCCCATTAGATTTGCTCTTCTTTTCCAAGATTTATTTCTGTATAATATATGAGGATCTTTCAATCAGAAGAAGAAGAAGAAGAAATGGCTTTGTAGAGTCCAAAGAAAGTGTTAAGTTGGTTGTGTAAATATAGGGCTATATATAGAAGAGGAAGAGGAAGAGGAAGATATATGTGAGGTGTGGACGCTGACCCAAGAAGCAAGAAGAAGAAGAAGAAGGTAAAAAGTGTTTGCTTAGCTCCAAAAGAGTCAAAATGGACAGCAAACAGCATTTACTCATGCCTTCCCAAAAGTCAGCTATGCTACCTATCTCAGATACAATCAATATTATGGTGCCACCGAAACCTTTTTTTTATAATAATAACCCTAATTTTTACTCCCATCAATATGGCTTCTCTTGTACTAATATTGATGTCATAAAATTATTAGTTGTTTTTACTATTTAAAAAAAAAAACACCCAAGTAAACATAGGTACAAATGCAAAAATTATGTATTGCTAGTTTGTTACTACATCCATTTGTGGGTCACTCAAATTGCAGATCAAATCAGAAATAAATTATTGACACTAACAAGTTGAATTATATAGGTTAAAACGTCTTGAATAATCAAATCGAAGGCACTAGATTCATCTCCCATCAAATTAATTAATCAAGTTGAAGAGCACGAACAACTGATAACAATTAATTGTATTTGAAGTTCAAGACGACCACGTGGTGGGCTCTGTCAAATGCCCCTCATCACCATGGGGTATGGCATCTGATTCGGTAATAAACTCGAAGGTTGATCCGATGATTTTGGTCAAACATCCGCTTTCCAAGTCACTTCCTCATTCTCTATAATTGTCTCATGTTGTCCTGTGTGCACACCTAACAACAGTTTTTTAATTTGCTATCAAAAAAAGACCGCAGTTTTCATTATGCAAATCCAAAGATTGTTGCCACTTTGAAAATAAAAAGATTGAATGAATCTGTAACATATTCTATTGGATGGATTGAGAGTGATTCTCCTATTCCGATCACGAGTTTGTTGGCTGCAGATTTTATTTCTTAATACAAGTTTGATGATTACATTAAAAAAAAATAGCTTCAAGGAATTAAATTTGAGCCTTTAGTTTTTTTGGTTATTTTTCTTTCCCTTTTTTTTTATTGGTTTGAGCATATGTACCGATTTGTGAAATTGTTTCCTAGAAATCTAACAGCCTTTCAACCTAGTGATGTTGTGAGGGTAGATCAGGAGTTAGGGAAGGAGGAGCAAGGGTTTACCTATTTAGCTACTTAGCTATTTTATGCTGTGTTATAGTTCTCATTAATGTTTTTTCACTCAAAAATGAGAAAGAGAAATTTTACCTTTTACAATATCAATTAATAAAAACTTTATCCTTTTGTGCTGTGTAAAGTTGCATATAATGCTCTCTATTGATGTTATAAATGTTTATACACAAAAGTTTTTCACCAATAGATACACTATGTTAACATTTATTAATAAGATGATGGGAAAAGAATTATGTTACCATGTGATATTATATATCAATTTCTTCAAAATAATGATTTTAATATTTCAAAATTCTAATGATTATTATATATCCATAGATTATTAATTTCATTTTTTCAAATTATATATATATATATAGGTTATTATATGTAGTTCGTGTGGTGTTAGTTTTTTTTTTTTTTTGGTAAACAAAGGAAATACAGGAAAAAACTAGTTTTAGGAAGTAATTATGTGAAACTAATTACCTCTATTTATAATGGATACCACATTTCATATCATATCAAAATAGAAAGTCTATTGTATGAATTAGAAACTTGAACTAAGTGATTATCAAGATATTTCAGTAACAACAAAATTTGGTCGGACATTTTGCAACTACAAATTTGTTAGAATGGATATAAAGTATAGACATTAGCAAATGAGATGACACTTTTTTTTTTTTTTAATTTAACTAAGTCATAACTTATAAGTCATAACCCATACAAGTTTAGTTGAGATTATTTTTTATCTTATTAGTAATTCTCATATAATTAACTTTGTACATATTAAAAAAGGATATTTTGTCACATAATTTTCTTTAAAAGTAAGACACTAATTTTGAGAAATATTGGAAATAAAATGTTATTAGACTGTGTTTGAGAATATTAGTTTGATTTAAAATCATCATTTTAAATTTATGATATAAAAAAATTGTATTTTAATCACAAATATAACGTTTAGAAATTAAAATCATAAAATTTATTACGAACATGTAAGAATTGAAATTTGAAATAACATATCATACACATGTTTTTGCAAATGAATTTGCCTCAAGTTCAAATCCAAATTCAGGTAATTTTCAAACAATTCATTTAGCTTAAATGCGACATTTTAAATAAAATGTTAGATCACAATTTAAATTTCATAATTAGGATAAACATATCGCACTATTTTATATATTCACTTCATTTTGTATCGGTGGTGAGTTCGCCATGTGCTCAATATGGGGGTTGTTAGGAGCAATCAATATTTTTATTAACGAACCCGAGAGAGAAAATAAAAGCACAAAAAACCCGAAGGCAAAACAAATAAATCAACTCAACTCAGCAAACTACACATATTTGAGCACCATAAATCAAAAGAAAGGGAGGTCGAATCATCAACTCCCATGCTACACCAAAGAACAAAACTGAAACTCTAAATACGTATAACCGTATCAACAATATCAGCCAAATTGTCCTGAAAAACAAGAGAGTTCCTTGCTGGCCACACATGCCATAAAACTACAGGACATAAGGATTGCTCTTTGCAGACGAAAGTTCTTTCTCTTTTTCTTTGCTTTTTGTCTGTAGAACAAGATTATGAAACTAACCAAAAAATCAACA
>JAYMTA010006646.1:0-10223 GCA_036897625.1 Pelargonium cotyledonis
CATCCAAGTCCTCCTGTGTCGCTAGGACCGTCTCGCGGATCACCTCCTACAAGTTGACAATATAATTGTTAACGACAATGTAATTCAATTAATTAACTGTATTTACAACTATTAATTCAACGAATTTTAAATATGACTTACATGTAAGTTCTGGGCTTGAGGCGTGACATAAGTTCTGGGAGCATTCTCGTCATCCTCGGCATACCCATCTGCTGGTCTGAAATGAGTTTTTAAGAACACCCAAAGTGGATTAGGAAGATTTCCTTCATCTGTCAGCTATACAAAAAATGACCCCACAAATAATTAATTAAATTTTATTACAAGTATGATAATTTTAAAAAAATTCGGGCAGAGTTTACTTTGTATTTTGAACATTTTCCCAACAAATGTGGTGTTAAGTATAACTTGATAAAAACACATTCAATATATCTAATTTGACAAATTTATAAACTCAATAACCTAACCAATAAAACTCAATAAAGAAACAGATTCCATCAATTGGAGCTCCAATTTTTCTTCCTGTATGGATTGTTATGTTTTGTTTTGATTGTTCTTGTACTTTTATTTGACTTTCGGGTTCTATACTAAAATGTTTAGATTGCTTATCTATTTCTCTTGCATGAAAAATCAATCACCGCTACGTAATTTTAATATTCTTCTCACTCGTATAATCAAAGTTATATCGTTTTGAGTGTTTGACTTATCTAACTTTAAGTAGATCAACTCATATCTATATTACTCTAAATTTGAGTACTCCAATAAAAGAAGAAAAAAGGTGAATAATGTGAAATTAAGGTGGTCTTGTTCGTCACTTATTAATTAGGTGAAGTACATTATCCATATACAAGAGAGCTGAAGTTGGTCCAATGATGATGAAAGTCAAAGAAAACATCATCACCATTAACTATTACTATATATCATAAATCTTGTAGTAAACAAAACTTAATTCACTAAAAGCAGTTAGTTATGTAACAACTACGTACCTAGGTTTTCCTAACACTTAATTATAAGATGGCACAAGTAACCACCAAACATGAACTAGAATGATCTAACTAAAATTGAGTTTTTGATCCACAAATTATCAATAGAAAATTAATATCCAGAATGATTTTTCTTTAATAAGCAACAGATACTTGAAGTAACAATGTTTTTCACTTTTAGAGAGAGCTTAACTTTAACCCCCTACCCCATAAATTTCACTCCATACCGTCGATAAGTAGACTCAAACCAGAGATCTCAGAAGAAATCTCTCGTACCGTTGAAAAATTAAGAAGAGCGAACCTGAGACATTAGAGAGAATACACAATGATGATTGATGATTAGTGAATGGATGTCCTTGTCAATGTCAATATCTATGGCACAATATCTCAACAGCGATTTACAGGCATTTTCACTCACTCCCAATTAAGAACTGTTCTTGACCCTCCACATGAAGCAAACAAAATGACCAAAATATCCCTTATTTATTGATATGATCATGTGAATGAGAAGTGGAGCACCTAGAGAATAATGTGGGGGTCTACTCATCCCCCAATCGTCTCAACCTCTCCGTCATCTTCCGCAAACCTCTAGCTAGGACGAGGAGATTGTTGAAGGAGTAGTGAGAGTTGATATGGGAGAGAGGGGAATTGGGATGACCCACAAGAGGTTCATGTGTTGGAACTTGTGAAACATGGCCACATTATAAACTTTTCTTATTCTTTCCTCCACCCCCATTCACCTTTTGTTTTCTTATCTTTCGGTTGATTCCTAATTTTTACTTTGCCATTTTTCCTCTAGGTTTCTTGCCTTCATTTCTTTTTAATACTTTGTTAGGTGGATGTTCACAAACAAAATGATTATAAGCAAGATAGGTGGATGCCTCATGGTTATCGAGCGCACTCTACCGACAATCATGAATGGTGCACCCGAGAAGTAAGAACTCAAATCATAAGTGAGCCTCGAAGTGAACTACATCTTACCAACAAAAAATCATGCGTCGACATGTGACAATAATTGTTAGCGAGTATTGATTTAGCAAAAAAAAAAATTGGTTACCTTTTATCTAATGAGCAAGTAACACATGACATAGTGAGTCAAGGTAACAAGTCAACACAAGCTCGAATCGAGGATCCAGAGGACCGTAGGTCTAGGACGCAAGCAATGCGGGGCAGTCATCTGTGGGAGGCTTGCGTCCACGAAGCCAGCATTCGCATGCTACAAGCCGCACGAACTGAAGCTACACAGGCCGCACACCTCTCTTCCCGAGTCCGTCCATGCCGCACATGCCGCCCAAGCCACCAAGCCCATATGCAAACTATCTTGTCAAGGGAGCCCTGACTTGGGTAGCCTTGACTAGGGTATCCAAACATGGGGAGCCTAACTTGGAAGACCCCGATGAAATTAGGAAACTCCATCTTTGAGAGTCCTAGTGGGATTAAAGACTCAAGATAAGGAAAATCAAAATAAGGAGAGCCTTATAGCCAAAATAGGGGACCCAAAGTGGGGTACCCGATCATGGGAGCCTTAAGTGGGGTACCCTAGTAAGAGTAGCCCGAATTGGGGTACTCAAATTAAAAGAGCCCTAACTTAAGGGATACGCCTAGGTATAGTCCCGAACCCTGGAGAGGTTGTGTACCTTGCTCTAGGCGGGGGCCCTAGTCAATACTCACAACACAGATATCAAAGATGAATCTCACCTCCCATATGGTCGGAGACTGAGGATAGCGATGACTCATTTGGCGAGCATATGCAATTGGAAAATAGGTACATCAGACTGAGAACATAGGTTGTCATGTTGGTGTGCATATCCAACCGCAACGGACAGGAGAGCACTGTTTGCCTTGCTAGTGTGCATGCATATGCAGTAGGCAGCGAACAAGAGAACATCGCCTGCCCTGTTGGTGTGCAAATCCAACAGGCAGCGAACTAGAGACCGTAGAGCTTGAGGGCTCCACCTCGACCTCATCCAATTAGAAGCCGCCTTGTATCAAGTGAGCTTGTGGACTATAAAAGGAGTCCCAAGCCTAAATTATCAGATTAAGTTATTTCACCCCTTAAACACTATACACAAGATATGTACACATTGGACGGAGATTTGGATGAAATTTTGGATGGAAAGATATGTGGTATACTTCATGGTAGCCAGTAGTAACAAACAATAGTTGAGAATAACCACGTGTAAAAGATGTATAGTTGAAGGGGGACATGTGTAATTATTCATATTTTTTAAATTTCCTTTAGTGAAGAAATTATGGACAACCATCCATGGCAATGACACGTGCATAATAATAGGATCCATAATGTCACCTACCACTACCATTTTGGTCTAATTCAAAGTTACATTGCTTAAAGCCATTTTTCTCCCTAGAAAAAGTTTAAGGAGTTAAAAAATCATAATCGATTAATCATGCTACGAAATGGATTCTCAACCGTGAGAAAATCAAGAAAATATCCTAATATATTGAAACATTTAGGAGGTAATGCTCTACTCATTTTCTCTTTTCCTACATTTTCTTGGAAAAGGGACTTATTCTTTAAATCTAGAGACATTGTTTATGGCTTTTATTATATACAACACAACTAAGAGCAAAAACTTAGGACACAATTTAATAGTTTGACTGAACCAGCAAAACAACAACAAAAAGTATTGTATAATACTTGCAAAAAAAGATCCAAAATATGTGAATTTCATGAAGAAAATGAAAATGAAAATGTAATGCTTTTTGGCCTTTACATAAAGAAAAAACTTTGCTTGCAATTAGGGAGTTCATTAGAAAGAGAGAAAATAAAATTTAACTAAAAGCAAGTGACTATATATATATAATAAATGATTAGAGGGGACCAATATTTTATGCAATAATAATTAATTTTAAAAAAATTAAAAAGCTACTAAATCTAAATAAATCACCACTTTCAGCTGAATAAACATATATTTATATGTAGATATGCACGACTGAAATAGTGTTTAGAGACTATAAATTAGCTTTAAATTGTGTAGAAGAAGGCACAGTATGTGTTCTAATTATCACAGTTTTAGACTGCATTATTGGTCTTAAGTAAGACCAAATCGATCTTGTTCTTTGTATTTCACACTCTTTAAAAAATATATATTTTGGGGATTGCACTATTTGATCGAGTTGAAGAAACTTATGATGGAAAATATTGTTCATCTTATATTTAAAGTAAGGTATTTGAATTTGTTTTCACTGGTGTGAAGTGCTTAGATAATCTTCACTTTAATGGTTTATTACGAATTTTTTTATGTAACGTCTTTGTATATCCATTTATAACTTTAAAAAATTTAGATACAAACTACATGAACAATATACAATTTTATTATCTTTGAGCTCAGAATAAATCAATTTGTAAATGAATTTTCACCCAACTAAATTTTTTAAAACACATATCCCCATGAATCAACCTAATTTATCAATTACATTATATTCAAGAAGCTTCAAGTTATCGAGGCTGATTCTATTCGTTATTGATTGTTGTCTTGCGTCTTCACCTCTGCAATATGTCTTCTCTTTTAAAACATTCGTGGTGTTCCGGCGCTTCATTAGAGGCACCGACTATGGTCCCTCATCAGAATATATATCTAGGTTGAGTGAAGTCTACGAGGGACCGCCAAGCTCCCCGCCTCACTAGGTCACCATCGTGGTGTCTCATTATGCTTAAATGGCATGCAAGAGCTTCAAATCAAAGCTCATCCAAAACTTATGATTGGCATGCCCAGAAGGATATATATAGATCTTCAATAGCTGCAGTGAAGTCCACATCATCAAAAATTAATCACACTGCATCATGTGACAAGAATGATGTTAAGTATATATACTATTTCCTTGGTAGAAGGATGAGATCTACACTTTACATAAGATACTTTCTATTTCTACTTTCTCGTTCTAGAAACACTCTTTAAAATCTTGTCTAGCGAATTGTGATTCAGATTCTCCTTACTGAAATTCTTTCTCTCATGCTCAATCGAGTTGGTTTCTCTAGTACACACTCGAGTCTCCGCTTAAAGTTGTGCTATCCTTGCGCAAATTCCAAGAAACCGTGGTCATGAATCCAAATCTTTGGAGATCCGTCCCCAAAACCTCAACCCTCCATCTTTGTCCCCAAAATTTTAGGCTCACAACATTCTAAAGATGACTACCTTAACACATGTACAAGATGATAACACACGCTTTGAAAAGGGTGACCATCAAGACAACTAATTACTAATATTGAGGCTTGAGTTTCAAACAACACAAAAACTATCAAGACTTGTGAGACTCTTTTAGAACCTGCAACTAAGATTATAGACTTCTTAATTAGAGGAACCACACCAAGACCACTTATGGATAGGCCGATTCCAAATCTAAATCCATATCCACTAAATTGATTAATCCATCCATCCAAACCACATTATGTCAATAGGTTGATATATAATATTGTGTTTAAATAAATCCATTAATGAGAATCACAATGTATCACAGTGAAAGTGATTAGTGACTTCTTAACCCAATTATAATGAAGTAAAATATAGACATTAATGGGGGCTTAAACTCTGGAATTAACTGAGCCAAAGACATCACTTTCTCACCCATCAAACCAATGCAAAACGGACACACTGCGAAGTAAAATATATTGCAAGTTAGTGAAATTTAAGTGGATTACACATCCCATGCATTACATAATAAAAAACTAATTTTATAGCAAAAAAAAAACAAAAAATTGCATATATCATCCATCCTAGTGTGTCTGGATTGATTAAAGCTTCTTTAGAAATATTATTAATTAAGATAAAATTTGAGGAAGCCAATGAATATATGTGAAATTTCTTTGAAGTAACCTTACATATTATTTGTTGAACAAATGTTTCAACCTTAAAAAAAGAAAAACTAATGGAGATGTTGTCATATGTATATGCGGCAACTAAATCATGTGTAATCAAATTATATATATGGTCTAAATTAAACCCTCAATCTTCATCTTCTTGTTCCATTGGTTATGGATCAAGCACTACCCTATCAATATATATGGACACTCTTTTCTACTTTATTCAATAACATTATATTGATACGCATGTGTAATCTCAATTTTCACCCAAAACACAACCCATTTGTTATTTAACTTTAGAAGTGATTGAATGCAAAATTTTAACGGAGAAAAAATTCTAATTTGATTCATCGACTTTTTTATGTGGATCAAATTTTATCCTTAAGTTTTTAAAGCTTAGTATTGTCTATAAACTTCAAACATATATATATATATATATATATATAGTGAGAGAGAGAGAGAGAGAGATGGTCATTCACGTAATTTTATGACACATTTTATGACTTGGTGTGAAATTTAAAACATATTCAACAACTATTTTACTAACAATCATATTGTGTTAAATAATTCATGCAACCAACACATGACTCACAACGTCAATAAAATATTTAATATATTTCAACTTTCATATCAAATAATGCAAGAACTGATGTGGTACATTTGGGTGCATATTTAAAAGTTCATGATATATTTTAAGTTATAAAATATGTTATAAACCATACTGGAGTTCAAATGCGAAAATTCAAGTAACAAATATTTTCGAGTTGAAGTTGCATGCGAGTATATATTATCTGAATTAAATTTTACAGTAAGTATATATACGATGGATTTGTTCAAGCATCATTGCATGATTACAACAATTAGTGCAATCTTTTGACTTGATTAAGCCTGCACATGTATCTTATTTAGATCTTGATTTTCTAGAAGAATTAATGATAATGCATTAACAGTGATAACGCAAAAACGAATAAAACTACAAGTGACAGAAAAAAAAACGAATAACTATTGAAAACCAAACAAGGACCTCGACACCAATCATCAAATGAAAAAACAATTGTAGACCGATCACATACGCTAGGAAGAATTCGAAGAAGGAAACTAACTTATTTAACATTTGTATAAATCAATCTTATAAAACGAAAAAAAAAAGGTTAAAATGATAATGACGCTCCAATTTCGTTTCAAATTAAGCTTCGGGATATTTAGAAATTTATGCATAGCGCAAAGTGGCAAGAATGTGGAAAAAATATGGAATCAAAATTTCTAAAACAAGGAAGAGATCATGTTTCGTACGTTGTTCACAACTTTATCATTTTAGACAAATTAATAAAGGAACATTGAGTAGTCATTTGTGTCACGTTATTGCATGTTTTTTTTTTTTCTTCTCTCAATTTTAATCTCTTAATTATATAGAAGAAAAATAATTAAAACAATGCATGAAGCTATAATGGGGCAATTGTCAGTACTTTCTTGGTCGATCCTCTCATATATCGTTTTCTTCTTCTCTTCCTCAAAACTCTTTTGCACAATAATATCCAATAATGGCTTTTATGGAATCTCTTGAATATTCTTTGTATCTTAAACAAATATGAAAAAGAGCTTCAAGAAAAGCTCTTGATTCTTTGTCTATCCTAATCACACCTCACAAACCAACAAATGCAATGTCAGGTTGGCAAATACAATTTAAACAAAGGGATTTTGATCTTAGCTTCGACTATCTATCTTGTAAGAAAAAATATGTATATAGAGAGAGAAAGATGCATGATTTAAAAACAAAAACAGAGAGAATGTAAAATATATATTTTTTTTTATCGGCAATAATTACTTGTATTCAATGTAGAAATATTACATAAAATATACATTTAACACTGCTAAAAAACAAAAACTACAATAGAGAGTGATGGTGAAAATTCTCAAACAATGTAGAAGGACTAAAAAGTGGTTAGGTGAGCATTGAATGACTCCATTGGTGTTTGTGAGTATGAGCTTGAGGGAAACCGAGAAAATGTATTTTCATTGGGGTTTGTGATCACTTGCTCGAGGGAAACTGTGCAACATGGAAAACGAAAAGGCCGGCAGTGGAGCATTCGGAGGCCGGAGAGCAGCTGAGAGCAAATTAAGGGGCACAGAGCCAATTGCCTGTGATGGAAACCGGCAGTCAGTGAGAGATTTCCGGAGAGGCTTAACGACTAATCTCGAAAGTGAGGTGAAGTGTAGTTATGGCAAGAGTGGTGCGAATCTGGCGGATATGGTGCAGATCTGGTATGTGTGGGGCAGATCCGACCGTGGAGTAACAGTGATGGCTCTAGTCCGTGGAAGGGACTCGACGCCGGAAGTGAAAATGGGACCCAAACTCCGGCGGACCGCGCATTTTAGGCTCTAAATTGAAACATCTATATTTGTGACTAAGGTAGATGAGTTGGTGACGACGAGAGGGGCATCGATGCCGGAGAAAGAGACGGACTGCAGATCTGAAAGTGGTGAACAAATCTGAAAAGGAAGACATGCTCTATTCGCTGGTGATGAGGGCAGTGAGTGTTGGTCAAATTGGGTCCAAAATGTTTAAAATGAATCCGAGAAGCCATTTTGACGCATATTTGGATGGGCCATGGGCCATTGGGCCCTAAAATTTAATTACACCATTCGAAAACGAAATGCTTGTCATTAGATCCATCACTTATTTTCATAGGCATACATGTTAGAATTCAATTTGAATCACATTATATTTTACCAATTCACCCTCTTTAACCGATGGTGAATTTGTAATGGGCTTCTCTTTCTATGTCTAGTTGTAATACTTGGGTTGCTCCGGATTGTCTCCAAGTTGTTACTCGAGCTTTGAGTATTGATTTAATTTCGTTCTATGCCTGATTGTAATACTTGGGTTGCTCCAGATGTCCCCTAGTTGTTACTCGAGCTTTGAGTATTGATTTAATATAAGGCATTGTTGTATTGCTTAAAAAAAAGAAAAAAAAAAAAAAAACACCGTCTTTAGCCTGAACTAGTATGAGATGTTTGAATTTGTTTTAACTACAGTAACCTACTACAAATCGAATTGTTCATCTAATTTGAGAGGTTATGTGAGTGTTTGAATTTGTCTCATTTCAATGGTTTACTACATATTGTTTTTATATAACATCCTTTAAGTAAACATTTGGAACTTAAATTTATGAATAATAATGCATTTTGTATTATATCAAATTTGATTAAATTTTACTTGTAACGGTTCAAATTGAAAGTTATATATGAATACGTTAACTTAAATAATCAATTACGCTTTATTTGATTGAATTAAGAAATTTAATCACATAAAAGTAAAAAGAATTTTTTTTACAAATAGTAAAGTAAGAATGTTGTCAAACCCATCAAAGTTCAAGCAATGTTGTAGAGAAAACATAACATTTACCACCATAAACTTTAGGATTCTAGAAAATCTCAACCAACTCATTAAACATAGTCCATTGCAATCGACCTATCAACGAATAACTAAAATTCAGACCAAAAACCTAAAATTGATATTCAAATTTGTGCATATACGTTTGTATCAATGTTGTGTAGGCACCAAAAATGAATTTGATTTGACTCCACCCACAACTCCAACGCCTCCACTACAATGATGGTAGCTTAGAGAACAAAGAGAGAGCAAATCACAAAGTGAATAGATTCTGAATGTTACGTAAGAATCCCACAATGGAAAATTTGAAAACTCATTGAGGTTATAACTAAAGATAGTGTTATCATATATACGTGTGTTAAGAATAACCCGTCAAACCACCACTCGCACCCGCTACCCGCCCACCAAGCTCCCAGCCCCACTAAGCCGTTAACATTAACGGTCTAAAAAAACTACATTTAAGTTAACGGGCGACTACCAGTTAAAGATTCCCTACCCACTCGCTCTCTCTCTCTCTCTCTCTCTCTCGATTTGATTCTGATTCTTGGAATCTAATCAAAACCTTCGATTCATCTTCCAATCGTCCATCTTCCAGATCGAATTTAATTCAAATTTTCAATCTATGTGTGTGTCATTATTGTTCTTTCTCTATCTTTAATGTTTTGAATTTTTGAATTTTTGAATTTTGAAAGTCCTACTGTTCTTCAATGTTCACTCTCTCATTTCTTTCATCCTCTATTTCTAACTTTTCTTGGGTTTCTGTTAATTTCTTTCTCTCGTTGTGTTCATCTTTCATGGCTTCACTTTCAGTTACAGATTCGAAATCTTCGAGTTCCTCTATTTATCTTACTTTTTGCCTTACTTAAACTCGTCGTCGTAGCTTATACCCGAAACCCTAACAAACCCTAGGAACTCCCTTGACAGACAACCGCTTTTTTACTTGGAAACTTTATTTGATTGATTTGAGTTAATAAAAAATTATTTCCATTAGGTAAGTTAAATAGTTAATAATTTAAAATTGAACATT
>JAYMTA010006647.1:0-10222 GCA_036897625.1 Pelargonium cotyledonis
TGGAGCTTTGGTCAATGTGACCGGTAAAAGACCATTTATACTCTCTAGATCAACGTTCGTTGGTTCTGGCAGTTACACGGCACACTGGACCGGAGACAATGCTGCTACTTGGGATGATTTGGCTGACACGATTCCAGGGATTTTGAATTTTGGGCTCTTTGGAATTCCAATGGTTGGAGCTGACATTTGCGGGTTCATGGGAGATACGAACAAAGAGCTTTGCCAAAGATGGATTCAGGTAAGATTTATTGGTTTCGCCATTTACATTTAGAAACTTACATTCATTCATATATGCAATTTAAAAGATAAAAAACAAAAACGGTATTTGAACTTTGAGAGCAATGAAATTTGCTCTAATTTAGTCCTTAAAACTTTTTTTATATTCCTAAATGGTTTCTGATCTTTTGTGGTTTAGACCAAAATGGTTATTGTTGTCACATTCTTATATGCAATTTGAAGGATATAAAAACTAAAATGGTATTTGAACTATGAGAGTAATAAATTTGCTCTAATTTAGTCCTTAAAACTTTTATATATTACGAAATGGTTTCTGATCTTTTGTGGATTAGACCAAAATGGTTATTGTCGTCTCAGTTTATTAGTTACTTTATTAGTTCATTGTCCATCACGGGTCCAGCTCAAGTGTTGCCACAAGCACTTAATTGACGTAGAGAATTTTTATGATACTTATCCACCCTTAAGTTTACACGCCCATTCTGTCGGTTAATTTTAACACATTATGTTCTGCTATATTGATCACATATCTTGCTAGTGGGTTGTGAGCATTAAATTTATGAAAACCCCATTTTGCCTTTGTAATTGACTTATTTCCATATTAGCTTAATTAACAGAATCTTCAGTGACTATGTTTCATTGCAACATAGTTCAGGTACCATATTGAGATAACAAAAAATTCAGGGACAATTTGAACGGCTTTTAAATTCCGAGATCATTTTTGGTCTTTACCCTAATTTGAAACAACTAAAGAATAATTGACACCTGTTTTACCCGGATTGTTCATTTTCAATAACATTTCATTTCACTTCAATATGTATCCATCCTGTTGTATAGGTGGGACTGGTCAGTTAACTGCAAAAATGGTTCAATTTTCAAATTGACCTAATTTATTCTAAAGAGTAAAGAATATTAAAACCGACAGAACTGTTATTTAAAATCGGTCGGTTTGGTTAATAGTATTATCGGTTTGGTTAACCGCTCGCCCTATGACCTCTTACATAACTTAATATTGGCAAGGTAAACTCTTCATTTCCATTGTATGTAAAATATCAATACATCCAATGAGAACATGTGTTATTTGTATGTTCTTTTTTGCAGCTAGGAGCCTTTTACCCTTTCTCGAGAGATCACTCGGACATAAACTCAATCCGTCAAGAGCTCTATCTTTGGGATTCAGTAGCTGCATCTGCTAGGAAGGTGCTCGGGCTGCGATACAGGTTACTTCCATACTTGTACACGCTAATGTACGAGGCACACATGAAGGGCACGCCCATAGCGCGACCCCTTTTCTTCTCGTTTCCCCAAGATACCAAAACTTACGATATTAGCTCGCAATTTCTGATCGGGAAAGGAGTGATGGTGTCACCGGTGCTCAAGGCAGGAGCGGTGTCTGTTGCCGCGTACTTCCCCCAAGGGAATTGGTTTAGCCTATTCAACTACTCGCACTCAATGAATGCAAAATCAGGGAAGCACATAAAGCTTGACACTCCGTTAGACCAAACTAACGTGCATATCCGAGAAGGTAACATTCTGGCCCTGCAAGGAGAGGCCATGACTACGAAAGCCGCCAGGAGGACGCCATTTGAGCTCCTGGTAGTTGTAAGCAATAGAGGGAACAGTTCCGGGGAAGTTTTCGTGGATGACGGGGAGGAGTTGGAGATGGGAGGAGAGAGTGCAAGATGGAGTTTCGTGAGGTTTTATGGCGGCCTCGTAGGGGAGAGATTGTGGGTTAGGTCTAAAGTTGTGAATGGCGGATTTGCTCTCAGCGAGAGGTGGATCCTTGATAAGGTTACTTTTGTTGGAGTGGAAGCGAAGGCGAAGAAGCTTACGAGCTACGAGTTGTACTCCAAAAAGGGTAGAAAGTTGGAGAAAAACTCGGTCGCGAAAGGGAAGATGGAGATGAAAGGGAAGTTTCTTGTTGTGGAAATCACAAAATTGTCACTTCTTATAGGAGAGGAATTTGATTTGGAAATGAAGCTCAAGTAGGGAGTTTTGAACTATATGCATCTGCAAATTGATACTGTTTCTCCTTTATATTGTACTGTAAGGTTGACTTGAGAGTAAGATTCTTGAGCTGCTGAATAAGGTAATATGTTGTATGATTTTCAAGGACATTTGAGTCTTGAATGTAACTTTCTTTTTGTTTGGAGAAGTTTACATGAAATCTTTTTTCCCTCCTAAAATTCTTTTCGAGCGGAAAAAGGGAAAATGGGTTCGTTGTAGTCAAAACTGTTGAATCTACGAGCAATAATGGCGTGAGTGCATGGATAGTCGTAGATTTTTCATCAACCACACGTGTACGTTCTTTTGGTAATGCACATAGTTTGTGCGATTTTGACTCGAATACTTTCAATTCGTGGTGGTGTACAGTACAAACTTTAAATATTTCTCTCTGTCATTCACTTCATAGTAGTATATGGTGCTCGATTTATTAAATCTCTCTTGATTTTATTTTTCGAACTCAACTATTATGAGTGAGACATTGTATATGAAATTTAAGAAAATTGAAAAAAATATATGATTGGAGTGAATGCAATGCTTTTTGTGTAAAAATCATTTGAAGATTCTTCCCTCGCGCATTTGGATTCTTGTCTGCTTCGTCTCTATGTGGATTTTTTAAGCACTCTAACAACTCTGGATCGTATTCGTCGGGTCCTTTTTGCATTTTTTCCGGCCGTCAAATCTTCCCCACGGATCAATTCACTTTTGTCACTTGGAAATCAAATTTCTTGGTTGTCTTCCCTGAATTATAACCCCTCCTCTCTTGGGTTGGTTATGTTTTTGGTTTTCCGTTTTTTCTCTTTTGATAGAGACTATCTTTATACTTTATACTTTGTTCTTGTATCTTTTATTTGAATAAAATTATATATTGCCAATAATAAACAAAAAGTAATCAACAGTGAAGAAAATGGTACAAAAGTAACAAAAATTAAAGTATATTTTTAATAAAATAACTTAAGTAAAAAAGAGAGTATATTACTCAATTTGAAATGAAATCTAGAATGAATCGAATAAATTTTAAAGTAAGAAATAAAAAAAACTTGACCTAATCAATCAGATTCAATTCAATTCAATTCAATTCAATCCAAAAGCTCGTCTGATTTATATAACTAACAAGAATATTGTGTTAAAATTATAAATATAATAAGTTTAAGCTCTGATATGTATTATTCATTTTTTTATCTATTTAAATTTTATAATATATATAAATATTTTTTTTATGCGTAAACTTGCGCATGCATGTTGCGAAAAGTTTATGAAAAAGTTATTATTTTAAGTTTATTCTCTCCAACCATTCATAATAATCATCCTTCTATCTTCTCATTTATCTCACTCCTCTTGTCCAAAGAAAAGAAACCTACTTGATGTTTATTGTTGTATTGTTTCAATTTGGAGAACTTAATATCATATTCTAGATAAGAATATGGTAATAATAGTAAAAGTAAAATGATTATGTTATGTTATTCTACTTTCTAAAATCACTAGTTAAAAAAGAGCTTGTCTTTTCACTTTATTTTCCTCCTTTACAAAAATAAAGCACTATATAGCTATACTTCTTCTCCAAGTTTCTTTCCACTTCTTTTTGTTTTCATTTTTCCCTTAAATCATATGAGCAAATTTGGCTTTGGAGAGTCTTGTTTAGCTAGGAGTTTGGGAACATGGTAAAATAAATACTACCACTTTACTTCCCGCAGAAAATACAAAGACAAATTCGTATATTTATATTGAATAAACACTCATAAGGTCTTGTGGGGTTTGAACTCTCAACTTACACCTTAACAGAGCGGTGTTCTATACTTTGATAGTTATAAGCGTATTACTCTTAAATTTTACCTCAGGCATGATAATAAGAATCTCTACCATTTGAAATAGTGGGGTGTATGTAAAATTATAAAGAGAATTTGGGAGCTCAAGTTCTGTGAATAACACAATGAATCTCAAAAGTCTCAAATTAGGATCCATATTTTATGATTTTGGGGATATTTATACTCACAAAGTCAAGATGTGTGGAGCAATATGTCGCATTGTGATTAAATGCAAGTGGATTTGATGAAGTCACATGCGTGTCATGAGTTTAAATGATGATTTTTATTGACCATAGGATGATGACATAAAAATTATATCTTGATAATGTGGCATTGAGACCTATGTGGGGTGCGCTAGCGCGCGTCTTGAAGGTACACATGTCAGTGGATTAGCTTGTGAGGTCTAAGGGTCTCACACGTAGTATGACAAAGGGGTTGGAGGCCCATGAAGAGGTCGTCTAACTAGCATATGTAATTTTGAGAGCCTATAAAAGGATTTAGGAGATATTGGAGACGTCTTGAAAGTTCCATGATCAGGGTACCAGTGAGACACTCTCATGTAGTCGCATGTTAGGAAGAGGTCACACATGTTGAGAGTATTCATATGAATTTTTTTTTGGGAGGGGTACCTTGGGGGCTTAGTCGAATAAGATCGTCCTTGTTATCTGGGGCGACCCCTAATGAAAGGGAGTTGAGTTCCAAAAATATCACGAATGAGTTTGGAGGGGATACTTAATCCCAGAAGCGTTGCACATGTGAAATTATTTTAGGTTAAAGTAATAGTTGTAGGTGTCTCGGCAGTCAGGTCTCTGCGCAAGTGACTCACGTCTGAATTTAGATACCTTCTATCTCTCTCTCTTTTTGGTTTTCTGGCATATACGCTAGCAATTCTTTTCATGAAAGACTTGATCTTTGGAGTAACCTGGAAAATTTGGCATTTGTTGTCAATGGTCTGTGGGTGACAATGGGGGATTTTAATGAGGTCCTTAGTCAAGCTAAGAAATGGGGAGGGAATCCAGTTGACCCGGTCTGTATTCAAAAGTTCTCTTCCAATGTTCAAAATTGTGGGTTTGTGGACATTAGCTTTTCTGGTCCGTGTTACACCTGGTTGAATCAGCGAGTCATCAAATCTCGGATTGAGGAGAGATTGGATAGATTTTCTCTAAATGATGAATGGTTATCTTATTTTTCAAATTGCGTTTTCAAACACCTTGTTCGTGTCAGGTCGGATCATTGTCCGATTGTTCTGGACACAAAGTCCAATTTCTGTTGCAGGGCGCTCTAAACCCTTCAAATTCCATCCCATGTGGGTGTCTCACAAAAATTTTCTTGGTGTCTTAAAATGCTTTTGGAATGTTCCTTGATAACATATCCATGATAGGTTATGAGGATAGCTTCAGATTTAGTGGTTTGGAACAAATAGGTTTTTGGGAACATTTTTGTTTACAGAAAATGGAAGCTTTTGGCAAGATTAACAGGCTTTCAACTTAGTTCATCTATTTGTCCCAATGAGTTCCTTGTTAACCTTGAATTAGACCTTAAAAGGGAGATTAGTGATGTTTTGAACCTAGATGAGTCCTTCTGGCATTGCAAATCCCGTGTAGATTGGTTGGATTGTTGTGATATACTACATTCTTCCACTTGAAAACTAAAAGCTGAAGGGTTAAGAATAATATTGTTTCTTTGAAAAATGATGTGGGTTTTACCATTAGTGGAGTGGTCAATTTGGAAAATTTCATATCTTACAATTTCAAGCTACTGTTTTCTTCTACAAATCTTGTTAGTTTCTCCATCCCGCCTAGACCTGTTGGCGGGGTGCTTGCTAGTGGTATTCTGGGCATGGAGGAAATTAAAAAAAGCCCTTTGGGATATGAAACCATTCAAGGCCTCGGTCCCAGACGATTTTCATCCCTTCTTTTTTTTTTTCCATAAATTTCGGGATGTCATGGGTTTGGATGTCATGAGTAGTGTGGCTAGGTGTTTTGAGTTGTGTGAGATGTCAATGTATTGGAACAAGTCATTCATATATATGATTCCAAAAATTCCTTCAACGGAAAGTATTCACCAGTTTAGGCCTATTAGCCTCTGCAATACGACTTACAAGATTGTAACTCGTGTAATCGTGAATAGGCTTAAACCTTTCCTTCCTTCTTGGATCAATCCCCTCTAAGGTAATTTTATTAAAGGAATGAAGGCTTCAGATAATGCTATTATTGTTCAGGAAATCATGCATTCAATGTCTAACTTAAAGGGTATGAAAAGCTTCATGGCAATTAAGCTAGACCTTGAGAAAACCTATGATTGCCTTGAAATGGACTTTTATGAAGTCTATGTTGCTATACTTTAACATTCCTGGGACGCTAATAACACTTATCATGAATTGTGTGTCTACATCCTCCATCTTTGTCCTCCTTAATAGTAGTACCACTAACGAATTCTGTCCGGCTAGAGGAATTAGACAAGAAGATCCTCTTTATCCGTACATTTTCATTATGTGCATGGAATATCTCTCAATTCTTGTTGAGAAAGCGGTCTCAGGGGTGATTTGGAGCCTATTAGAGTGGGTAGAAATGGTCATCATATTGCTCATATGTTATTTGCTGATGAAATCATGTTTTTTAGCCAGGCAAATCTGGTTAGTGCCCAAAAAATCCTTTCGGTAGTCAATAGATTCTGTGATTTATCGGGTTTGAGCATGAGTAATAGCAAATCCACCATTGTGTTCTCTAGAAATACCTTGCCTAATGATAAGGTTGTAGTTGGTGATTGCCTCCAATGGAAGATAACCGCCCAGATTGGCAGATATTTAAGCTTCCCTATTGGTAATGGTATTGTCAAGAAAGAGGACTTATTTTTCATTATTGATAAGATGAGAGCTCGCATTGAAAGTTGGATCGATAAGCATTTGTCCATGGCTGGAAAGCTTACACTCATTAATGCAGTTATATAGTCCATTCCTAGTTATATTATACGTTGTTTTCCTCTACCTAACTCGATTTGCTTTAAAATTGATAGGATCAATAGGGACTTCTTATTGGGCTCCTCGAATTTGAGAAAGGCTCTGCATAAAGTAAATTGTGGGACCTCTTAATAAGTATGATAATCTAGTTACTGTTAATCCTTGCTGGGATTTTAATAGTAACTGGACCGTTAAAAATTGTTCATTCCCTTTTCTGCCTGAGATCAAGAATAAGTTGAGAGCCATTCCTTGTCGTCCTGGATATGTTATTGAGGATAAGCGGATTTGGGGACCTTCTTCGAAGGATTGTTTTTCCATTAAATCGGCACATGACATGCTGGTGGACAAAGAGTGCAGTGTTATTTCCAAGGAACTTAGAAGGGATTGGATTTGGAAAGCAAAATGCCAAGAAAGACTTCGAACTTTTGCTTGGCTTTATTTTTTTGGGTAAATTGGGAACCAAAGACATGCTTGCTGCCCGAAAAATTGATGTTTGAACCGGTTGTCACCGGTGTTTTGCCTCTATTGAGTTTGTTGACCATGTTTTTAGAAGATTTCCCTTTGCTTGTTGGATTTGGACTAGGTTGAACATTCCTTTGAGTGATAACTTAGAGTTTAAAGTTTGGTTTCAAAAGAACATGTCTCTTCTTGCTATGAGTTTGTTTGGTGTCCCTCATAATCTGATTTTTATTCATGTGTGTTGGAACCTTTAGCTAAAAAGAAATTATTGTCTTTTTTATATGATTTCTGGTTTTCCTGAGTTAGTTATGTTTCTTGCGCGTTTTGGAGCAATGAAATTCTTTTTTGTAGCTCCCTTCTATTCCATTTCTGATCCGAATTTGATAGGTATCCTTCCTCTGTCGGGGCATTCTTGTTAGGCCCCTCCGCCAATTCCTTGGATCAGAAGTAACACAGATGGTTGTTCTAAAGGTATTCGGGTGATAGCGGTGTGGGAGCGGTTGCAAGGAATCATGTGGGAGAATGGTTAGGGGGCCCCTGCCGTTCCATTGGCTGGTCCGAGGCCGGTTTGGCTGAGTGGTGGAGAATTCTTGAGGGTTTAATCCTTGCTAAAAAATTACTTTGTTCCAAAATTATTGTGGAAGTGGATGCTTCTATCATTTCGGATGGTTTTTATTCTCTAGACATAGATACTCATCTTTGGAGACCGTTAATTTTGGATTGTTGGGATCGAGCTCGGGAATTTGAAGATTTCATGATAATCCACGATAATAGGGTTGCCAACAAAGTTGCGGATGCTCTGACTAATTTTGCTTTAAACTCATCTTCGAGTTGTTTATTATATATGGACCACCCGCATGTGGGTGTTGCCTTGGTTGTTCTTAATGACTATGTTATGTACTTTTCTTCCTTACCAAATCAGGTTCCAGATTTAGGTTAATTTATGTTGCGTTTATAAAATAAATAGAAAAGAAGTTGGAGAATTATGGTACAAAATAAATAATAGTAACGAGAGAGGCCCTTTGAGGTGACACATGGATGTGGGTTTGAATGGTCTTGCACGTGTGGCAGGCACATGTGACATGTGTGTGGCTTCTAAGGTTAGATTTCATGTATTTTCAGTAACTATTTTAGATTTGTGTTGTTAGGCTTGTATATGAAATTAATAATTTGTTCATCCCAAGAACTTTGGTTTTTATGTTTTTTTTTATAAGTGCGCAGTAGCTTTTATTAAAACAATCCAAAGGTTTCAAAATAAAAATACAAAGAAAAGTACACTAAAACCTAATCAAAACACAAAATAGGCCCAGCCACTCAAGCAGAAAAATCAAAGCTACACTACCCAATAATTTGAATATGAATACAATTTTTGCAACTCATCTAATCAAAGACAAGTTGAAAAGATCATAGCTGCACTCCCCAATAATTTTTTTTAAAGATTTGCATGTTCTTTTGTAAATATTTTTAAGTTTGATACAAAATTTTGTGACAGAGATTTCGATAAAATTATAAAGTAACGTGGCATAGCAATGCAATTTTTTACTAAAAGTAATTGGACATTTACGATATTCTTTTACAACTACCGAAAAGTATAAGTTATTAAAAAAAGAAGTGAGAACCATGAAATGAAGACGGTGAATGATGTTTTTGGAGTTATGAAAATATTTTGATCATGCGTAGAGGAGAACACATGAATTTGTTTAATTTCCATTTTCTATAAAATGTAACTGACATGATGATTTTTGTTTTTATTTTATAAATTAGAAAAGTCGAGTGTTACCAATAAAGAAGAAGAGTAAATAATTGGGACAAATGTCACGGACTGAGAGGAACGGACCCGCGAGGCGCCCCTGCCCCTAATCTTCAGTTTTCAGAGAGAAGGGACCAGCCTTATCTATGGGCGTCAAGCATAATAAGCACATATCCTGACAAAAGAGGCTATACCTGCACAAGTATCACACTGATCAGCATCCGTCTCGCAAGTATTGGAGTATGCCATATGGGTAAGACCACCCTTTTTGGCGCCTGAGGGAGACCATTCTCACGGGACGTGACACAGAGCTCAAAAGTATATACTACCTGCACATGATAATTATATTAATTCTTTCAAAAAACAAAAAACTTTAAACATATTAATTGCATTAATTTAATTATTGATACTTTCAATTTTTTTAAATTATCAATAAAATTCATTTAATCATGAAAAATATCACCATTAAATATTCAAATTGAGTCCCTACATTGGATGCTCAAAGGTGCAACTTTTGCATATAACAAGAGACGTTTTAATTTGAGTTTTGTATTTTTTATTATTTCTTCACTCACTTTTATGTATATCAATAATGAAACTGTCAAACACAAATTCCAATAAATCTTAATACATACATGAGTTGCATGTGTCGGATGGATTACAAATTTCAGGTTACTATTTGTTTAGATACTTTCTAGTGTGTTGTTTCAAAGAAATTATAAAATGTTAGGGGCCGATCATTTATTTTTTAAAGTGATTTTTTAAGAACTTATGACATATTAAAAGATTTGATTTTTGAACCGTCATCTCAATTGATAATTTATATTAAAAAAAAAAAGAGTTTGAGATTAAAAAACATTCATTGTAACTTTAGCAGCCGTCTCTCTCTCCTAGGGTTATAGAAAGGAGCACAGAAAATAGCCGCCGGAGCTTAGCTCTCTAGCCTCCAATCCATTCTGCCCCTCCACTCAACGTCCACGCTCCTCATCCCTTCCGCTCCCCACGCTGCTG
>JAYMTA010006648.1:0-10222 GCA_036897625.1 Pelargonium cotyledonis
GTAGGAGCAGAGCGACCCGTCCGGATCCATGATTTTAAATGAGATGTCATCACCTTATTGGTTTAACTGATATGACTTTATATCAGTTAACTAATATACATTAAACCTTAAATAAAAATGGTGAAAATAATAAATTAAAATTTTTTTAAAAAAAAAACTAATATCTTCAGTTTTATTATAGCAATTCTAATCGGTAACTGACGGCACGCGCATGTACAGCGCGTGAGAGGTGACCACAGGCTCAGGAACGCTTATAGTGAACGGCCCAACCTCCAGCGGCCATGCAAATTCCGCACAGCAGCAACTCTCGAACTCGTTTTCTTTTGGTTTATAATTTCTTCTCAATCTCTTCCAATCACTCCTAAAATCTCAATCCTCCTCTAAAACCAGAACAGACCCAATTTTCTGCTTCTCAATTCAAACAAACCAATCTCCTCAAAAATGCCACTTTGATCCTTTGATCGATCGACGCAGCGAAATCGAAACCGCTATTGCTTATTTGTTCGTTTTTTTTTTGTCTGTGAATTGGCATTTCGTTTCCCGATCAATATGGCTGCTCCTTCCACTGTGGCCTCCTCCGCCGCCGCCGCCACGACGGTGTCGCTCTACATCGGCGACCTCCACCCCGACATCACAGACGACCATCTCCTCCACTTTTTTAAGGATTACACGAGCCTAGCGTCCGTACGCGTCTGCCGCGACTCCAACACCGGCCGCTCCCTCTGTTACGCCTACGCCAACTTCATCGATCAACAAGAGGGTACTTGGTTTTATTTTTGTTTGTGGATTGTGATCGGTTTTTTAAATCTTGTTATTGCAAATGTAGTATTGAATTTTGATTGGGAATCGAGAAAAAAGGGCTAGAAAATGGGGTTTATTTGTGTGTAATCGACGAAGTGTGCTCTACGGATCTTTTAATACCATTTGTATTTTGATTGAACTGTCTCTGTTTGGCTCTCTGGAAAGGAAAAGGAATTGTAGATTTTGGGTATTTTGGTAATGTGGATTTTGGGTTGATTGGTTTCAGGTTTTTGTGTTTTTGGATTAAACCAATTGCCAGGATGGATAGCCAATAGGCTCATTTGTTTTGAATCTGTTGATGGGAATTTTTCTGGTGGAGAACTAAATTAGAGGTTTTAGGAGTTCAAGTACAATATTACTAATCCGGATTATGTGATTATTGTTTGGCTTTGGAAAATTATCTGGATTGAGTTAACGATTATTGGCGGTCCTGCCAATTACATTTTACTTAGTATTCTGATACTTAGTATTCTGATAGGTGTGACGGCGTCTTTGTTCAATATGTTATGCAACAAAGAACTAACCTCACGATTTTCTTGTATGAAGATTGCAGTTGTTAGATGAGAGACTATTCAGATAACATAATGATAACATTTTTTTATATGCAAAACTTACATCATACTTCTCTTTCCATCCCGTTTTCTATATCTAAACAGATTGTTGGTTTCTAATTTGTCGTTGTGATTCTTGCTCCGCTTTTTACTAAAATGATGAGAAATTTATGTTTGTTATTATATTATATGTATGTGTTTGTATGCATTAATGATGTTTGAAGTATTAATTAAATTTCTTCCTTTGTGGTTTATGCTGCTTAGCTGTTAATGTTATGGAAACAAAGAATCACACAGTATTGAATGGAAAAGTGATAAGGGTTACATGGTCACATCGCGATCCTGATGCAAGGAGAAGTGGAGTTGGAAATCTGTTCATTAAGGTAATTGTCTTCATGCTTTAACGGATAATTTGATGGAACTACTAGTGCATCATCGTCTTCTCTTTGATGTTTTGTTATTATTTTTACAGAACTTGAATGACTCAATTGATAATGTGAGACTTCAAGAAATTTTTCAAAAATTTGGCAACATTTTATCTTGCAAAGTTGCCGTATCTGATGATGGTACGAGTAAAGGCTATGGTTTTGTTCAATTTGAGTCTGAGGAATCTGCCAATGCTGCCATAGAGTCCCTTAATGGATCCGCTGTGGGAGAAAAGCAGATGTACGTTGAGACACACCAATCCTATTGTACTTATTATACATCTGTATCTGAATTCTAGTTGTCTTTGGTCAATGGATAGTTGCTTTTTTAATCATTATTCTACTTACAGATATGTTGGGAAGTTTCTTAAGAAGAATGACCGGGTTTTCCCCGGCCCAGATGCTAAATATACAAATCTGTATATAAAAAATTTGGATCCTGATCTCACTGAAGAGTTCTTACGTGAAAAGTTCTCTGAGTTTGGAAAGATAGTTAGCTTGGTTATTGCAAAGGACGACAATGGGATGTCTAAAGGTTTTGGCTTTGTAAACTTCGATAGTCCTGATGATGCTAAGCGAGCACTAGAAGCAACAAATGGATTAGAACTCGGTAGGTTATGCATACTTTTATGTCCATTTGTGACCTTATTAAAAGTTCACTGATGCTGTATCTGTTTATTGAACAGGCTCAAAGGTTCTCTATGTAGCAAGGGCTCAGAAGAAAGCTGAGCGTGAGCAGATTTTGCGTCGTCAGTTTGAGGAGAAACGGAAGGAGCAAATCTTAAAATATAAGGTATTTTATGGGCATTTCTCTCCTAAGACTTGTTAACTTGTGATTCATCTGTTATTCCTTCTTAATTATGTAGGGCTCAAATGTGTATGTGAAGAACATTGACGATGATGTCACTGATGAAGAGCTACGAGAACACTTCAGCCAGTGTGGCACAATAACATCTGCAAAACTTATGCGAGATCATAAAGGAATAAGTAAGGGGTTCGGATTCGTATGCTACACCACAACTGAGGAGGCCAATAAAGCTGTGAATACTTTTCATGGTAAGTTTAGTAAGGCTTTTATTCTGTAACGACCTCCAAGAGATAAACACACAAGACCTTGCTTTTGCAGGGTACCTCTAAACCTTCAAATCAGTAATGCTTTCCTCTTGAGCTCAATGAACTAACTCTTTCGTGTATATCTGCAGGGTACATGTTTCACCGGAAGCCATTATATGTGTCTATTGCTCAGAGAAAAGAGGACAGACAAGTGCAATTGCAGCTGCAGTATTCACAACGTATGGCCAGTCTACCAGGACCTTCCACTACCGTGATTCCTAATGCATTCCCTTCTTTTTACTATGCGGCTCCTTCAAGTGTTGTTCCGCAAGTCCCTCCTCAACCTGGGTTCGTGTATCAGCCTTTGGGATTAAGGCCTGGATGGAGAGCTAATGGCTTTGCACCTGCAACAAGACCAGCCTTCCAACCACCACTTCCTATTGTAAGCACTATCCATTCTTTTCCGCATCTCAGGGAAACCTTATCGTAAAATAGGATGGTAGAGGCTAATCAAAAGCTTACAATCCGAACAAATTTAATATTATGGCTTTGGATAGTCTAATTTAACCAATAGTTTGGGATTTTCTAGATTCATTGAAATGATCCAAATTAGTGATGACTCATACATAGCATTAAAAATCCTATGTCATTCACACCTAGGGCTAGGGTTGCCTTGTAGAACGACACATATATCCCAAATAAAACAGATTTAAAAACTACTAGGAACATACGAAAATGATATATTGTGGCTTCAAGATAGCAAAGCAACCTACTTCAAAAAACTAAAACTTAAACTAATTCACTTGTGTGCTTCAAGCACCAATTTCGCCTGCTGGTAAATCAGCTCACATCGGTACATATAAACCTCCAACTCCGCCATTTGCAGTTTTGCCCACCTCTTCTTAAGCTTAGCTCAATTGGATTCCACAAGTAAATCTAACCCTTTCCTCCAAACAAAATTCTGAACTCCATCATAGTTGCCAAAGCAGAGATTTTCAACAAAGTCCCTTGAAGAATGAGGGACATCTTCCGATTGCTCAGGTATGTGGACGTCGAGTAGTGGAGCCATCATTCTTTATCTTCTTCTTCTTCTTCTCGCTGAGGACAACATCAGGCCAAACCTTTGGAGACAAATCGAAAAGTTGTTGTTCGTGGGCTTGACTTGAGTTTGAGTAAAATCAATATGAAGAGTGTCCTTGATATGAGTGGAAAATTTATCACTACAACTATTATTTTGCTCTTTGAATTGAATCATATCATTGAGTAGAAAGATCTCATCGTCATCACTAAAAATGCGTAGCCTTGATTTCTTGGAGACACCCTCGCTCGTCTTGGCCCGTTTCGAGTCTGTCTCAGCTTAGGGCTCCGTCGCACGTTTCAGCGTAGGAGAGACGTCTGCGGGCTTGATGACAGGAAGAGCAGCAGCGGCAGCAGTTTTAGCGGTGGCGACAGTCTTAGCAGCGACGGGGGTCTTAATGGCGGAATCAAAAGAGTGAGCAGCGGAATCAAAAGAGTGAGCCTGAGAGTCGGAATCAATTGTATATTCCGATGAAGATTGTTCGATGGCCGTTGCCGTTAAGACCGTTGCTGTCGTTAAGACCGCCGTCGCTGCTGCTCTTCCTGTCGTCAAGCCCGCGGACGTCTCTCCAGCGGTGAAACGTGCGGCGGAGCCCCAAGCTAAGACATACTCGAAGCGGGCCAAGACGAGTAAGGGCGTCTCTAAGAAATCAAGGCTACGCATTTTTAGTGATGACGATGAGATCTTTCTGCTCAATAGTATGATTCAATTCAAAGAGCAGAATAATAGTTGTAGTGATAAATTTCTCACTCATATCAGAGACACTCTCCATATTGATGTTATTCAAACTCAAGTCAATGACAAGATGAGACACCTAAAAAAAAAAGTACCTGAAAATCATGGAAGAAGTTAAGGATAAGGTTGAACTCAAAGCCCACGATTAGCAGCTTTTCGATTTGTCTCCAAAGGTTTGGCCTGATGTTGTCCTTAGCGAGAAGAGGAAGAAGATAAAGAATGATGGCTCTACTACTCCGCGTCCACACAAGCCTGAGCAATCGAAAGATGTCCCTCTTTCTTCAAGGGACTTTGTTGAAAATCTCCGCTTTGGCAGCTATGATAGAGTTCAGGATTTTGTTTTGAGGAAAAGGTTAGATTTACTTGCGGAATCCAATAGAGCTAAGCTTGAGAAGAGGTGGGCAAAACTGCAAATGGTGGAGTTGGAGGTTTATATGGACCGATGTGAGCTGATCTACCAGCTAGCGAAATTGGCGCTTGAAGCACAAAAGTGAATTAGTTTAAGTGTTAGTTTTTTTGAAGTAGGTTGCTTTGCTATCTTGAAGCCACAACATATCATTTTCGTATGTTCCTAGTAGTTTTTACATCTGTTTTATTTGGGATATATATGTCGTTCTACAAGGCAACCCTAGCCCTAGGTGTGAATGACATAGGATTTTTAATGCTATGTGTGAGTCATTTTCTTTTTCCTTATATTTTATGCATCTTTACCACCCTAACCTGATTCTCACCCTTTCAAATGATAAATCATGGTTTTGTAACCCTCTAATCCTTTAACGTCACCATTTTACATTCTTTACATAATACATATCCATGTTTCAGATTCAGATCATTGCCCGCAGACCCACATCACCATTGGGCCCAATACACATAAAAACACTTAGTACAACCTCCCTAGCCACCCATGGTTCTAGGATTCTAGCATGCACACGAGGGCGTGTGTTGAACACGGTCACACATAGACAATGCGTTAGATCTAACAACATAACTCATGCAACCTCAGCGGTCCCTTTCACTTTGATTACTAATCATATTAACCTGTCTGATTGGTCTCTCGTATGAACGGATCGGACCCTAAAAAAAGCCTAATTTCTCTGTCTTACTCTTAGAATACTTTTGTTAGAACTACTTAGTTTACTTGTAGTCCTTAAATTTTCTTCAGATTCCTAATGGTCCAAGGCGGCAAAACAGAGGCAGGATGAATGGAAATATGCTTCCCCAAGGTGGTTCTCGTTCTGTTTCCTATATGCCGGAACAGCCTACTCAATCAGTTACTTCTTCACAAGATTTAAGCAATCAGCAGGTTTGCTTTTCTATTTTTTTCGGTGCTGCTTGTTTATCTTTAATTTGCTGACAACTTGTTCTCGCTGTGCTTGCAACTCTCAACTCATCTTAATGTTTAGCACGAATGTTGCAAATTGAACACATATTATACTTGCGAGTGTGTGTATCATATATGTCACAAAATGTCGATACATTGAATTGCAGCGGACTGTGCAGTCCAAGTATGTGCCAAATGGGCGTTCCCGTGAGATGAACAAAGGACCTGGAACCAAGGCAGAGGTGCTGAATAGCAGCATGCTCGCTGCCGCTCCCCCTGAGCAGCAAAAGCAGATACTTGGCGAGCGTTTGTACCCTCTTGTCCAGAAACACAAGGTAATTAACACGAATAAAACAAAACTTGCATCATAAGTTAACAATAACTTGTGCATTACTCGGTTCCTTGACATAGTTTCTTCACTTTCAGCCTGATCTTGCTGCAAAGATCACGGGAATGCTTTTGGAGATGGACAACTCGGAACTGCTTTTGTTATTGGAGTCACCTGAATCGCTGGCTGCGAAAGTGGAAGAAGCTGTGCATGTCCTCAAACGGTCCAAAACCAAAGTAGCTGGACAGGAGACTCTGCATCCAAATTACTTGTCTGCGGAAGTTGCAGTGAACTGAGAGATGCTGGAAATAATAGTGTTCTTGAAAGTTAGAGGTTACCGTGCAGCTCGAGCTCCGATAGAGTGAAGCTTTTATAGTTATTATTTATTTCTTCTAGAGTGTGGATATTTAATTTTGAAGAACATTTATATCTTTCCGAACTTGCTTCAGAGATTTGGCCTTATAACTTCTTGGAGGTGTTTTAAATTTAAATTTCTGACATTTCTTGTAGGATTAGTTTTGGATTTATGCTGAGATTTTGCTAGACTGACTTTGAATTGGAAAGGTAAAAGATCCAATTTGGTATCTAATCTATCTTGTTTTAATCCAGATTAATCAAGAAACCTTTTTTTAACCCAACCCATATTTTCAGATATTGACTCAAAATGATTTTTTCTTATAGAGTTTATATCAAAAGTTCAAGAAAGAAATTATGTTAGGCCAAAAAAAGTTCAGATACCAAATTAGATCGAAACATGGGATTTGAATCCAATTGCTAGGATCTCACCCCTTGACTCCTTAGTGTTGCTAGTTATGTTTGTAGTTGTTGTACTAATTCAAAACCATTGACCATCCTTAAAATATCACACTTTGAACTCTTAACTACGAAAACCTACATACTTCACTTACATTACGATTGCCTAAACCTTGATCTACACTTTGTAAATTTGAATCGAACAAATATGTACAATTTATACGTAAAGGTCGAAATGTATGTCTTCAAGGGGTTTGGTTAGACTTTCCAACTCAAACCTCAATCGTTTTGTTACTTCTAGTTAAAGATGTCAATTTCGTGTTCGACTCGAAAGAGCTTCAGGTTCCTTCAAATTTTGAGTCAAAGCATACCATATCGTATTTAACTTTTGAAACATAAAATGTGGTAATTCGAACGGATTGTTGACCAACCCAAACTCTTACGAGACAATTCTGATCTGACCTGAAAGTTGGGAAAAAGTAAAAGCAAACTGAATCGTACTTTGGATACACACAAATTCGGGTCCAAATTACCGGCTTTACCTCTACTAATTGGGTTGGGTTAAACCTTCTATTATAAATGGGCTGGGCTTAACTTGTGCATGTAAGATTATAATTTACTATTTAGAGAAATTCACAAATAAATAAAAATAACCAGACCACAGTCGTTACTGGTTAGCCGCTCGATTCATCGTCTACAATTCGACGTCCCTAAGCTGAACTGAACCAAATCAAAATCAATCCTCTCTGTATCTCCCGAGCTTGAAGAAGTAAAATGGGTTCTCATGGAAGGAGCAGCAAGACCAAAAAGGAAGCATCTTCCTCTTCCAAGAGAAGTCGAAGTCGCAGAAGATCCGATGACTCCGATTCGCAGTCCGAATCCGACTCCTACTCCTACTCCGACTCCGACAGCCGCGACTCGTCTCCTGCTAAGGGTTCCGGAAGGAGCAGGGAACGAAGTAGTCGCAGCAAAAGCCGCCGCCGGAGCTCGTCTCGTGGTCGCGACTCCGACGATTCCGACGCTAGCGATAGGAGCGACCGTGGCCGCGAGAAGAAGAAGTCGTCCAGGAACGTTACGGAAGAAGACATTGCTAAATATTTGGCCAAGAAAGCTCAGAAGAAGGTATTGTTTGTGTTTCTAGGTTTTTATTTGTGTTGAGATGATTTCTAGGGGTTTTTTGGTTGTTGCTGACGATTTTGGTTGTTTAGGCCATGCGAGTGGCGAAGAAATTGAAGGCGCAGACTGTTTCGGGTTACTCGAACGATTCCAATCCGTTTGGCGATGCCAATCTCAATGAGAAGTAAGCTTTTCCAGTTTCCAGTTTTTATTTTCTAAAGGTCTTTTTTTGTGTGTGTGTGTGTGAGCGCGCGTGTTATAAGATAGTTATGCGACCATGATTTAATCTACTGGATCCTGATTATTATAAGATATATGGAGCTATTAGAAAACTGGTTGGTTCTATTGGGATGATTTGTAGATACACTCATACACACAAGGTTCAAAGAGAAATGGATAATTTCTAGAATAAGTTAGAAAAGTAGGAAATTAATTTATCATATCAAGGACATACACAAGAATCAATGAGTTTTGAACTAGCTACTAGAATGTGTTGCTAAAAAGTGGAGAACGCGTATTCGTAATATCAAGGACCTTCAAACTAGTGGACATTTGGAATTATGAATCTTTGACAGCTTGGTAGATTGGCTGATTTGCTTGTTACATAACTTTCTGGTTGCCATTCATGAGAAGAAATTGATCCAATTTTGAAATGTATATTAGTAAGAGAATCCCTGATTTTGAGTTGCCATTACTAACAATTGCCTTTTCTCTTCAAAGGTTGCTCTGTCATTTTTTTCACTGAACTTGATGTCATAATTTGATGAGAAAGATGATATGCATTTTTTCACAAAAGTAAGGTGCTATGTTGGCTATAATGAATGTGATCACTTATTATTCTTCGGCTGAGTGTTCTTTTCTTAATCCTACAGTTTATGGCTGCAAAACATCTCATTTTATGGATGATAGGCAAGAAGTTGTTAGAATTTGAGGCAGTTAGTTTTTCCAATTTGGAAATATTTTAGTTCTGTATGTATGTTGCAGATTTGTCTGGTCAAAAAAGATTGAGCGTGATGTTGTTCAAGGCGTGCCACTTGATGCCTTCTCAATGAAAGCTGAAAAAAAGAGACAGAGAGAAAGGATGGTATGTTATTCTATTATGGGTTTTACTTGTCTGCCTGTTTTTTTTTCTTTATTTTTTGAAATAATGTACTCCCCTCCGTCCAAAAATGAGTGTTCTGTTTGTCAAAATTTTGTCCCAAAATGAGTGTCTTGTTTCTAGTTTTAGGTTATTATATTATTGTTTTTCCCATATTATCTTTATCACTTATGCACATGGGTAGATTTGCACATTGGGTGTAGGTGGGAAAGTGAGGGCTATATTGGAAACACACTAAATTATCTTGTAATTCTTAATTTTTACAAAAAATGGAAACAAGACACTCATTTTGGGACGGAGAGAGTATTGTGTTTTCCCTTAATTCAGTCAATATTTTTTTTTTGTAGTAATATAAATTGTTATTCTTATCTTGATAAGAATAATATTCGGTTTCTTTTTAATTTTTTAAAGCCTTTTCTAGTTATAGATGTATTAAAAAAGGAGTAAATATATCCAGTTATCATGGAAATTAGTAATAAGAGGGGGCATTATAATGCATGACTTAGATGGAGAAGTTGGCATTAGGTAGGAATATGATGGTGTGGATTTGGTGAATACGAGTAGAAGATTCTAAAAGTTTTGCTATAGGATTTATGTAGTAAACCTCAACTTTGTTTGCAATATGGCTTGGTTGTTGTTATAGATGTACTAAACTAGCTAATGATCATAATGTTTTTAAAAGCGCACTTGAGGCGCAAAGGTCCTCTGGGGCTTAAGCGCGAAGTGCACTTTGAAGCGCGGGCTTCATCGAAGTGAAGCGCACGTTAAAAAAAAAAATAGAAAAATATTATATTTAACATATATCATAATCTAAAATAAAATAACATCATAATTCATAATCTATAAACGTTTTAACTCCATTGACCATAAAAAAAAAACCAAAATCAAGTTAAAAACTAAAAGCGCAAATCATAAAATAGTTTCATAGAAAGTAAAAAAGCATATAATGTTTAATCAAAATG
>JAYMTA010006649.1:0-10220 GCA_036897625.1 Pelargonium cotyledonis
GTAATATGAGCATCAGTTGACTGATATAACATTATATCAGTTGCACTAATGAGGTGATGACACCTCATTTAAAATCACGGATCCGGACGGGTCGCTCCGCTTCCACAAATTCACTTGGGTCTGTATAAGTGAAATTTAATGAGGTGTCATCAACTCATTGACTTTGTTAAATTGCAACTGATATAAAGTTATACCAGTCAACTGATACACATTTTACTCATATATATATATATATATACCTTTGCACAGTAGATCTTGTACTATTGTTGCTACCGATCAAACACTAAATTAATTTTTCTATTTTCCTAAAAAAAAAATTAATTTTTCTATTAAGCAATTGATGATAGGATTAATTTTTTCTATGGTATCTCTACTATCAAGTAATGGACCGAAATGGTTCCTCTATTTTCACTTGGACGGTATTAGTCTCTATACTATCAATTTGTGAACCCCCGATAGTCCCTGCCGCTACCTTTCGTCAAATGATCCGTTAAAATGCCGAGGTAGAATTTTTTTAATAAAAAAATATATACAATCAGCATATATGTGATATTTTAAAATTAAAAAATATTTGTTAGGCACGTGTCACTCTCTGATTGATAAGTGTAATATTTAAATGATTTAAAAAATTAAAATGAAAATTTATTTATTTTGTATTCCATTTATTAAATACATGGACGAAAAATTCATGAAGTAACCAAAAAATTTATAGTATTGCCGAAAAATTCATAATATTGCCGGAAAGTTAATAATCTCTCTAGTAAATTCTTAGTATTGCCAGAAAATTTACAATATCGTCGGAAACTTCATAACTGATCCAAATTTTACTAAAACAATCCAAAAATTCAAAAATGAATTCAAATCAATTTACAGTTAACAAACTTAACATTTCCCTTTACATTTCTCAAATCACAAATGTCAATCAAAATCCCGAATTTCATATACACTGAAACAAAATCAACCCTAACCAAACTAATTTCTAACACTAAAACTAATGAATTGAACTGTGTTCTTGTGTTCTTAATTCACAAACAACTCCCTCAAAGCTCAAATCCCTCAAAACTCATGTGCTCCATTTCTACTATGCTACCTACAACTAAACTCTCTGCAAAACAAAATCCTTCAAAACTTACAAGAAATAGCAATAACAGCACTGTCGCCGGCTCCGCAACACCACCCCACCGAGACAACGCCTTCCCGGCTCCGCCTATGCGCCGCCGTTCGGAAACCCAGTCATTGTCGCTGCCTTCTACTTCCAGCCAAGACGCCATCAGCCTCGCCTGATCTGGATCTGAGGGAGCCTAGGATTTAGGTTTTTATTTTTTTATTTTGATTTTCTATTTTTCAATTTAAGGATTTTTTTTGGTTAGAAATTACTTAAAAAGAAATAACAACCCTAAAATAATAAAAGAATAAATATTTAATTATAACCAATTTTTTAATTATTAAAATTTAAATTCACCAATATGGACTTGACACGTGTCGTTCAAAAATTTAAAATAAATTTTAAAAAGCCATGTGTACGCTAACTATGTAATTATTTTAATTCAAAATAAACTCCCACATTAACATATTTAACGGCCAATTGAACAAAACGTGACAATATAAACTAACGAAGTTCACTTTTTGATAGTTCAAGGACTAATATGGTCCATTTGAAAGTAGAAAGACCATTTCGGTCCATTCCTGATAGTAGAGGGACCATAAGAGTAATTAATTCTCGATGTGCAAATGGCATGTAAGTGTTGACTGTGTTGACTTCAAAGGACAAGACTATTTTGAAGTGTAATAAAATTTTACAAATTCATGCTCTTTACCAACAGATTTTAACAAACAATAAAATACAAATGATGGAATGATTAACTGACAAAAGTAAGTTTTCAACATGGATTGTTGGATTTGAGAGCTTCATTTATATCCAACAAAACTGTATACAGTTGAAACATATAGGCAAAATTTAGAACTGGCCTATTTTTGACTGCCTCATCTCACACAAGGAACAGCCAAAAATCATTAGCTGAACAATGCACTCACATTGACATGGAATCACAATAAAATTGGGATTTCCTTTCTACTTACATTTCGTCCTCACTACTGTGTTTCGTCTCTCCATTTTCGGTAGTAGCAGAAGAGATGCTCTCTTTGGCTGCAAACTCTACAACACCACTCGCGTCGGGTTGCTTGCAATTTCCCGTTTCGCCTTGTTGCTGCTTCTCTGTTTCATTTTTCGCTATTGTTTCTGCAATGCAAGTACATTTTTACATTAGTTGAGAGATCAAAAAACTATAGCTTCAAATAATTTCAAATTCTAACGTTTTGGTTATGAGAATATTGACAGGTAACACAAACTATACGCACCGATATCCAACCACAAATTATAACTGATACTCCCTCCTTCCCAAAATGTGTCTTGTTTCTCTAGAATTTTTTTAGTGCACTCTTTCCTTTTTTAGTAAGTTTGTTCTACATGAATTGTCATTCATAATCACGAGGATACAAGAGTAAATATACTACACTAACTAATTTTTCACAAAATAGAAATAAGTACACTCATTTTGGGACGGAGACAGAATTATTCAGTTAGCCATCGATCAACTCTAGCACGTGACAATGTTGAAACTAACAAAAATCTGAGAACCCTTTTCCGCAAAAAATACAATCACAATTATATAAGTCTAGTGAATCTAAACAAAGGACTGTTTAGGTGTGTTGACCAGATCTAGCATGGCATGCCTCTTTTATTGCAAAGCCCTTTCCATCTATCAGGCCTATCAAGCTCATAATCTTATTGTGAAAAAAGTTTCTAACTTCTATGGGACTAAATGAATCTCATGATGCAATTCATCTCCTCCAAGAGGATGGCTTGAACTAGTAATGAACCCATGAAACTTCAAATACTAAAATGCCAAGAAATTCGGATAATTTTACCTTTCATGCTCCCACGAGTTATGAGCCTGTTGAGAAAGTCCCGACACGCTGTCAAGATGAGTCTCTCCTGCTCCTCGTAAACCTTTATGCAGTCGTGCCCATCAGATGGCTTAGTTCTGTTTACAGCATGGCATGCGCCCTCCTTTGGAGGCTCAGTTCCCATAAAAATGGCGTCTTGTTCATCACACATCAACTCCAAAGTTCCGGGAGACAACGGTCTCCCGTTGGTCATATCATCTCCATCTGATCCAGAAAGGCTGGATTTATCTTTATCTGTTTGATTCGCGTTTGAAGAGGCATCAGGTACAGCTTTATCAAGATTAGGAGCTCTATGAATATCTTCCCCCTCTCGAGTGCTCAAAACCAAACTTTGACCGTCATTCATCTCTGTTTCCCTCTCTATTTTGACTCTTTCTTCTGGAAAAATACGGATTAAAAGAGGAAACTATAAGTTCCATAATAAGAAAAGGAAGCATATCTGACCCCAAAACACACAAAAAACAAAACAAAAGTTAGCATGTTTGTAAAACAAACATAATAGTTCATATCAAATGATAATGAGATGCATACATTGAAAGCATAATAGTTCATATCTGCTGAGTTATACAGTCTAAAAAATCTAAGGTACGTTGAAGTGTTCAGTAAAAAAAACTATCCAAAGCGCGCGTACTCACATATTGGCTGATCCATGATAGACTCGAGAAGAAAATCTCTAGGAAACAATTTGACTTATCTATGGCTCATTATAGCTAAGATCATGACCAAACATAACCAGACAATTGTTTATCCTATAAACACTTGAGAAAACCTTTAAGAAACGTGTTTACTATGGTACTTGCTGTTGTATTGTTAAAGACGAGGGATAATTACAAATGACTACCAAGACATGTGTTCGATAAACTATGCAATGTGATGGAGTGAAACACTTGACTGTTATCATTTCGTTGGAATGCCTCTAACGGTGTTACCTAGGTCAATAATGAAATTCACTTAATAAGCAAAATTAAAATAAAATCATTCATATTCCAGATGAAGTCCACACAAAATTACAGCAATTTGACAACGAATCTCAAAATTGAAAACCAGATCTTAAAAGAATGCAATACAAAACCCCATAACTAATCCGAGAACACTGAATACAAACCAAAAAAATTCATGACTCAGCTCGAAAAGAAATGCTAAGAACAGACCCTAGGTTGTCGCAAGAATAGGAGACAGAGAAGACGCTGAAGTTGGGCTTCTTCTCGAGTCAGATCCAATGCTGCTCATGTTGCTGTGCCGTCGTTGATTTGCATCCTTGTTTGTCTTCTGATTCCAACCATCCAACTTCTGGAATACCCCCTCTACTCACACCACCAGCTCAATATCGTCTCAAACCCCAGCAACAACAAGCAATTTCAAGCAAAAAAAATATATCTCAAGAAATGCAGATTTTGAGGAAAGAATCTGAAGTTTTCTGTGTTAAAATTTCAGATTCTGGCTGGAAACTTGAATTTAACCCATAAAAAGTTACAGAAACAGATCAGCCAGAGAGAGAGAGAGAGAGAGAGAGAGAAGTAGCCGTTGAAGCCCTAACCATCAAAGCCCTAGCCGGAATCTAGAACTTAAACAAAAAAAAAAAAAAAACATATCTAGATAAGCCAAAAAGAGAAATGAAAAACTGTCATCGAAGCCTCGATCAACCGTCTACAGGTTCAAGACGCAACCATGAAACTCGTTGTCTCAACTCCTCTCTTGCACCCATTACCGCAACAATCGAAGCTCTCATCTCGTGAAGTTTTTTGTTGATCTTAGATCTGATACCCTAACATGCGAGGGTACATTGGAGTGAAGATATTAAAATTTTAAATGATCATGGGAGCTGTACATGATCATTAAAAGTGGATATTTCATAAATTTTAACAGTTACCTAACAGATTGACAGTATAGGGTAGTCAAGTGTCTCTGTCCAGAGCATAGAGTAATTATTTATTATGAACAATATCTAGATAGTTATTTGTAATTTCCCTCAAAAACAATTCACCGAAATATCAATTCAGTAATAAAATATACAGAGACTTCTTTCTCTTCATTTTCAAATAAACACTCTTCAGCTACTAAGGCTCTCTAGTTCTTCCCCTTTATCTAAAACCGCCTATCATCCCACTTTTTCAAAACATATAAAGAGAATCATAATTGAGAATTAGGACATAATTAGATAGCACATCTTATGGGTCATCATGTGTATAATACTGATGGCGATTTGAAAAAGAAAAAAGAAATAGCTATGTTTTGCTATATAGCAAAAGGGAAGCATGTATAAGCTAAATAGGCTAACAGACACATGTATACTAACTTTCTTTCTTCAAAAATTTTCTTGGATGCTTAATACTTACACTTTCATTTATTATCTTGGGGCTTCTTTAAGAGTTTCCTGAGTGACTTATGCCTCCTTTTTCATTCTTCTATACAAGTATACATCACTGCATCAGTTTCAACTCTCAACTCAGCAGGAGGTACATAAAACTATCCGTTCTGATAATATATTTGTTCGATTGGAATGTCTTGCTAATACCAAGAGTTTAATCAGAAAGACAGAAACCACTTTCTCCTTTCAACAAAGAAAGTTTATTCTCATAGTATCAACAACCACCGCAATAAATGACAACTTCACTTTATTGTGACCTAATCTTGTTGGAAATTATATGCAGTTTTACTGATATGTTTTCATTATATTATTTTAGTTAAGCAATCAGCTATGAACTTAATATTAAACTGAAACGAAAAGAAGCCTAAAAAAAGTGCAATCCAAACCTGCAAATTTATTTGTAACTTCTCCAGCAACCTTGACCAAAATTGAGCAGAACTCTCTTACATCCTGTGGCTGGAGGACATCGGCCAATGGAGACCTACAGTCATGAGAAATGAAGCTAGTTAGTTTTTTTTTTCAAATGACAAAAGTACAAATTTTACTATGCAAGGTTGATAAGAAAGCGCATACCGATATGTGAACTTTGACAGTGACGATCCTGCAGCATTTGTAATACGAGAAACAGGGATTGATGACAGGGGAGCGGAGGCAGCAGAAGCTCTTAAAGTATTTTCCTGATCAAAACAGTCCAAACAATTTATAAATTCTTTCTTTTCCAGATAATGCAACAGATGATTATCAAATAATCCAGATTCTTTTGTGGGCATCCAGCTTTAGCCTTTATCTATTACATTCCTGCTTATAATTACCTGTGAAAAATGTGGACCTCGACGAACAGATTGATGTTTTATTGGCATGCCAAAAAAAAAGTCCTGGTTTTTTCTCTTCTTGGATGTCAGAGGGGTCCCAAAGCCAGAAGACCCAATAGCACCACTAATGGCAGCATTGGCTGCCTGTTGGATGTAGGTCATGGAACTATGGCTACCATGGAAAAGAGCCTTTCTTTCATCACTTCCTTCAAAGTTCTTGCAATCCATGCATTTACAATTCTCAGAACATAAAATGTTGGCCTGAAAACACTCACAATACTTTTTGAGGCATCCTGATTTCTTGCAGTGACATCCTTTGTTGTGCTTAAGGTCTACCTGAGCTTCCTGTTCCTGGATTTGTTCAAGACAGGTCATGCTAAATAGAGCTGTAAATGAGCCGCTCAAGCTCAAGTTGAACTCTTTGAGGCTCGCAAGCCGGTTTGTTTATTATTTCTTAATGAATATATATTATATTATATATGATTTTAAAATATATATTTTCACCTATACACATTTTAGTGTATGATTTCTATCCATATCCAAGTCTTTTTTAAAAGTCTAAATAAAATTTGTTATGATCTGTATTTTATAAATTACTTGTATAATTTTAAGTTCGAAACATTTTCAACTGATTATGCCATAAAATATGTTACATGTTGCACAATTATTACTTATACAATGTTTAGATATGTTTTAGTCTGACTTTAATGAATTTAATCTATGATAATGTCAACAAGCTGAGCTTGACAACTTTTTACAGAGTCAAGATTGAGCTCAAATCTATAAGCTCGTTTGAGCTCGAATGTCGAGCCTTGACAATTCTAGGCTTGATTCAGCCTAATTACACCTCTAAATCTAAAGCAAATCTTTGCACCAAATTATCTTCACTTCCATAAGCAAGATACTTGAACATAAAATAAAAAAATTACCAGAAGGCTCTCTCCTAGTGCACTAAATGAGAGCGTAGCATGATGCATACCATTACTAGAAAAGAAAAAATCAACTACAAAAGCTATAAGTTGAAATGAGTGCAGCATTTCTGTAACATAGTTTGAACAACAGAATTCATCGCAGAAACAAGATTTGGCTTAACACTTGCTTCAGTATATTCAAACCAATATACATGCACTATAAGCTAAACTAGAATGTAGTCAATAAGTATGAACAAGAAAATGCTATCTTAGAATATTAAAACATCATAGCACATACTCTGCCGTTCTGAGCTCCATGCGGACTGTTAGCAATTTTTGGTCTGAAAGCTTCTGGATTGCGCTCTAAGAGTGCTCCAACAGCCTCTTGCCTGGAAGTCTCATTCTCCGCATTATTTCGACAGTTTGTGCAGTTGCAACCATCACAGTAAATTCCAGAAGCAAAGCACTCACAATACCTAACGAAATTGCAAACTTTACCTTCTTACATAGTTTCAATTTTTGAGTCTTTATTTGTATCTGTACCATCTACTAAAGCATCTTGACATCTATCCTTCTTGAGGAAAACCTATATTTTGACAGTTGAACAGAAACTAACAAAAAATAGTCTCCTGTCTCTTCAGGTTCAAGTTGAAAAAAAAAAGTAACCCTTTATTTTTATACACAATACTCAAAACTCAAAACTCAAAAGTTACTCAACAACCAAATTTCAAGAAAAATGGTGAAAAGAAAATATAGTAACCCACCTTGGGCAAAAAGTTATGTCACATTTAAGGGGTGGAACATTGTGACCAGATTCAAGATTACTAGAACTCTATGTGGAACAGCAAACAATTAATGAGGACAAATCCTATGCTAATGATTAAAGGAGATGATATACTTACAGCTTCAAACATCTAGAATTCTTGCAATTACATTGCTTTGTCTTCTTTGGAGTTCCATCTTTCACATCAGAGCTACCCCGTGGTCGTGACCTTGGAGACTCTTGATTGCTAAACAAAAAGACAATAATTTAGAGAGATATGAAATTTTTGATGCCCCTAAAAGTAATCAGATCTGTACTGTTAGTAAAACAGACTCAAAAAGTATATATTGAACAAATGAATCATATATTTATTACAATGAGGGGGGCAAATAATACATTAAATAACAAGAGCAAAACAAAATAATAAGATTAATTGACCACATATCTTACCAGGACAGACACATTTATATGCTAAATAGGCAAACAGAACAAATTATTAGAACGAGAAGATATGACCATTAAATTTTGATGGTATTACCAATTAAAGGAAAATCCGGAAGGTCCTACAGAAGTTTTGGGCACACATCCGTCAAACATGTGGCAACATCAGCCAGAAATAAGATTTAGATTGTCAACAGTTTACGGAGATCTTTGCACAACAGAGAGGTGTAAAAAAATATTAAAAGATCAACAGAACAAATTATGAGAATGAAAAGATGTGACTATTTTATGCTGATGGTATCGCCAATTAAGTGAAAGATTGTAAAGATCTTTTAGAAGTTTGGGCAAGCACACAAAATCGCACAGCAACAACATCAAGAAACAAGATTTAGCTATAGCCAAAGGTTTAAGGAGATCTTTACCCAACAAAATAAGTATTAAAAGAACAATAGAAGGATTTTGTTAAAGATGTTACAAGAAAATGTACCATACAACCTCATAAAAGGCAAATCAAGGAATAAAATTGTGAGACTCATCCAGTAGTGGCTTTAACGAGTTGAGTTTAAGGCTATGTTTTGTTTACTAAGCTTTTCATGTTTGAAATTCCATGAAGTATCAATCCCCTCTCAATAATTACCTACTAAGCACTAAATACTCTCCACAAAATACTATCCACAAAAATTTTACTTGATAGATATACAATGTTCAGCATTAAACATTATTTTTATTTTGGTTTACTTGAAATTTTCCACAAAATACCCTCCATAGAACAATTAACAAATCCCTTTAATTTTTCCAGCTATTACAGGACTGCAACCAATCTAAGTACTGAATAGATGATGTTACTACATAGTAATATGGTTTGTAAAAGCATTCTACAAGGCTTGCCTTGAGCAAAGAGTTCATAAAAGATCTTTAGGTCTTAAAAGATGTTTATTAACTTCAAAATCAATCTGCATGGCATATGAGTGCACCGATTATCTACAATTTCACATTTCTCGTGCATTTTCACATTGTTGCTTAAGTTCAGGTGAACTTTGATAAATGTCACTATCGTCAGTTTTGGAATCATTAAACAAATAAAAATGAGGGTTTTTGTTTGAAAAGGCCAAAAACGGAACTTTCCACAAAAGAAGGTTGGCAAATACAAAGCTGAGTAGGCAAATTAAAAACAAAACTATTCTTTTTCAATAAACAAAAAATTATATTTGTTAGCAATTACACTTTCTTAATAATTACATCAAAGCTTGCACATTTGAAATTTAATTATGTTAACCAAAATGTGTATGCCTTGAAACCTTGGGGTTTAAGTCTTGCCAATGAAGAGTCAATAGAGTAAACAAATCAAGCCCATCTAATAGCATTAACACCAAACCACAAATTTCTTTTTTATTTTATATTGTGTTGCAAAGATAACAGTGTATGCCATGATTCTACATTTCACATAAACCAGATTGTGAAAATTAAAGCATAAGTGTGGAAAACATTACATATTCATTCAATAGAGCCACAAGTTTTGCTTGCATATCAAAATTAAGCAGGACCATACACATTCTTCAACATTACTAAACCCCAAACATGAATGTACTGCACACTAAATTAACAAAACAAGCTTTGAACAACAAATCTTTAACATGCAAACAGAAAGAAGGCAATTGAACAACTCTTAGAAGCCAAAGAACAAGAACAAATTTTGAGATCACTTACACCAGTTGTAATGTTGGCCGCACAAGTGCTTGAACTGGATGCGGCACCCTATGCAGAACCGCCACTTTCTGAGGCTCCGCCTCCAGTTTCGGCATTGTCTGAGTCATTGGCTCTGACTGTGGCAGTACTTGCGTCTGCTTCGCCGGTAGCTGTGACTGTAATTGAATTTGCTCCGGCGGTTGTGACTGCGACTGCAATTGCTTCGGAAGGGCTTGCGGCTCCCGCCGGGGGACACGGGGGGCCCCACCGCC
>JAYMTA010006650.1:0-10219 GCA_036897625.1 Pelargonium cotyledonis
TCATCCTTTGGAGATCACAAAGGCAATGACGGTGAAATGATCCTCAAAGCCTTGAAAGATCTCTATAAATACCTCATTTGTAATTAGCTAGCCATTGTATTGGTTTTTCTTTTAATACAAAAGAGTTTTTCCCAAATACAAATTGTGCACTTCCTTTCTTCTAAATTGCCATCTCCCGTGCCACAATCTGCACTTGTCCCATTTGCTGTTACCACACAAAGTAAACAGCTCAAAAGTCTAAACTTAGACTCTTACAAACCGTCTAAGTGCCGGACGCATCCGGGTAATTAAGGCAATTTCATTCGAGGCCTTTCATAAGGCCTTCCTAAACACACTACCATTTTTTTTACTACATTTCAACATAAGTAAGCCTTCTTCTGAAGAACTCCATAGATGTGTCTGGGCTTGTTAACCAAAGCCTGTTATTGTGTGGAAATAATGTGAGTTTCTGTCGCCATCCATTCTGCGAGGCGGAGTCCTTGATCTCTTTCTCGTTTTGGGTGTTGCTCGGGTGTAAGCCTTATCAATAAGCATGGCTAAGGTCCCGAATTGTCTTGCTGTTGAAACCCAATGTACCTAACCACTGAACCGCTAAAACTACGTTTTTGTTTATAAGCAAAGGTACTTTTTATTGAAAAAAACTTGCAAGCTTACAAGAAGCAAACTGCAAGAGTACATACACCAAGAAAAAATATGATTGCTCCTACAAAAAAAAAAACCGCGTCAAGACCGGTTTGAAACAGTTTAGATAGTCCCACAACAGCTGATATGGTGTTTGGATTTACGGCTGGCCGCGCTAGTTCAGTTTACCATAGCATAGCATCACTGAAACCTTCATTTCTCACTGTAAGCAACTTTAATAAAGCCTTTCTTGGGTTTTCAAAGACCAAACTGATCCACAAGAGATTTTCCAAATCAAAGTGGCCTCATCTTTTTCAGGCTTTGAAACCAATTTACCAGAGAGCCCTCTATTATTATTTTCTTTTTTTCTTTTTGAAGATGAGTTTGTTCATTGGCTAGATTCGATATATGAGAGTCCTGCCAAAATCTTCTCGGGGCCTAATTCAAGGGCATTGATTTCATCAGCTAGTGTTGAATTTACCGGCATCAAATAAAGTGTTGTTAAGAAAACCAAGAACAAATTAAGAGCCCACCACCAATAATCTGCTTTAGGTTAAAAGCTTCCGCGACAATTTCAATTAACTATCAAGAAACGATTACAACTAGTAGCATAATCCAAATGGATTATTAACAAACGAGATACAAGAAGAATTACAGAGAAGCGAGAGATAACAGATTGGACCTGTAGCTGCGACGCACTGGATCAGCTACATGAAGGTTAGAGTTGGCAAAGATTCTGTTGCTGACGTTGTTTGTAGCCTTAACACTTCCAAACGCCGTAGTTTTCCCCTTCACTAACTGGCTCACACTTTAATGTAGTCAAATAACATTTCATGATAATGATAACGGGAATGGAAATTGAAATGAGTTCCATCAAAATTTCAATTCAAAAGCTACCCAAGAGAATGACATATATGGCTTCTTTGTAGAAAGTCTACTGAGCAGCGGGATTCGAGGTGCCTATGCTTGTTTACAACATATTTATACATACTGCTTGAACACAGGTGTCGTTGACTCAATATAATTTGATCTTCTTCCAGCAACTCCATCCTTTAAACATTTGATCCATCCATGCCACTTCATGTTCAAGAATAGGCTGTGTACACAACTCCATCACCAGATGAATCATTATACTTTGACAATCAAATTATGCAAATTAACAAAATCATCCACTGTGAGGTCCCCTGGCCTTGACTGCAAATATGACATCATAAAAAAATAATCATAGAACCGTTTATTTCCTGTTAAATACAAAAAGTAATGGACAGATTAGTAAAACAGTAATATCATATTTTCATGACACCAACCGTGGCAGGGAGGCCTGCATTTTGAAGAGCATTTTCAATCTCAAAGGCTGTGCATATGTGTTGCAGTGATTTCCGTAACATCTTGCGTTTGCCATTGAATGCAGAATTGACCTATATCCATAAAACCATAGAGAGATATTATAAGAAGGGGATTGAACCTTGACACCCTCAAGCTGGAGCATAAATTAACATGCACCAAACTTGTTACATATGTACTCAATTCGAGAAATCCTAATTTACTTTGTAATGACACATACTAGTTGACTGTTTGAGTTGACCTACTCATTGACAATAACTCCATTTACTCTCTCTTACAAAGTGACAATTTATCTCAATGTGTTTAGTCGTCTCATGGAAGACTGGATAGAAGGCAATGTGAAAGTGGGCTGATTGTCCATCATAGTTTCATTGGAGTCATGTGAAGTTAAGGGATCAATCAAGATCAATGAAGGCCACTACAAGAACTCTATTCAAATCAATTCATAAATATTTCCATCTCCTAACTTAGAGTGATTCTAATATGGAAAAAAGGCAAACTTTGCAACACTAACGTTACCAAAGCTAGCAGTAACAGGATTCCTTGTTATTATGTTTTATGAAGAGAATCAGTAACAATTAAAAGGCATTATAAGATGGAGGGAGCTGAAAGAACCATTGAGAAGAAACTCGTAGTGGAGGAAACTGAGGGATATTCTGCTGTTTGCTTCAGCTTAAATCTCACAATGGCTGCATCAACCTGGAGAAGCATGTAGAGGATCAGGTTAGCATCTATCTGAATGTCAAATTTTGTTTTTAGCATGGCCATGTTATACACATCTATCATTATTAAATATGCAAGATTATGTGGGCCCACATGCGCTGCAGAAACTTATCACTTGTTTCTACAGTAATATACTTTGTAATCTTCTTCCCAGAGAAATAAAATGCCACAATATGGAAACTTTTAAGTTTACAGAATAGAGACCATCAGTGTTAGTGGATTATTACTGTGTGTCATGGGTACATACAGGACCTAAAAATATAAAAAGTGGGCAGGGAATGGTTTAAATCCTGAACAATTAAGTTAATGCTGCTTCTCTAGCTTGCATAGGATTGTGTTAATTACAACTTCCAATAACCAATACAAGTAAAGTTTCACAAGATTTTGAGGTGAAGTCATCTATAAAGTCAATTCTAAGGAAAAATAATGATACATCTACGGAAAGCTTTATCTTGTAAGTTCAGAACTTGCAAAGCCAAACAAAGATGGAAATGACTCTAAGTTTCATGTCATAATGGTCAGACCAGCGGCCACCTGGCATAAAGTATACTTATAGGACTTGGTCGCCCACTTGTAATAGTAAAATGCTGAACAAAGTAAAGCAAACAGACACCTCCAAATTTGACAAACAAGGACCCAAGTTAATGAAGAAAATTAAATATGAAACATGATGAGTTTTAGTTTAGCAGTAAGAAAGAAAATAACAGAAAAATCTTAGAGCTCATATCAAAACTTGATTCCTACACACTCAGCATTCTTAATATGAATGAAATTACACTGTCATCTTCCAGATTAGTGAAGAAGAAATGGGCTTAGCACACACATCTACCTCTGTTTCAAGTGTCATTTTACAAAGCACAAATTGTTTCAAAATAAGTGTCATTCTACCACTTCAAGATAAAAATCCATTTGACTTTACAATAATGCCCCTTTTATATTCCCAAGTACAATTTTTATCACTAGCACTAATAGTAATTAATGAGAGCACAAATAACTATGTACAGTTAAATATGTCATTTTACATAACTTCTTATTTTGTGTGAACCCTAAAATGACATTTATTATGAAACTGAGGTAGTATAAGATAGCCGTGACTTTGAATACGTGCAAGCTGCTAGGAACTTCCTGAGAAGTCTCGTGATAGGACATAAGAAAACAGAACCCTACAGTACATTGAAATTTAGTCAAAGTTTCTATATAACTTGTCAATCTATAGAAATCTAATTCATAAATATCATGTCAAGCTAAAATTTGTCTATTTAAACAAGAAAGAGCAATGGCCTGTGTTACAAGCCTGTTTCTCTGTTCATGGCATAATGTATCACTTACATTGGGCTGGGGGAAGAAAACTGTCCTCGGGACGCTGATTTTGTATTCAGGATCTGGAAAGAAAAATCACAAAACGGAAACCCAAATCAGAAAGAAGTTCATATAAACTGTGTATGGCTGGATCCACCAGGATAGTTACCAAAGTTAATAGCTAATTACTTAAATTTATATCGCCAACACAAAGAGCTACCAAAAGGGAGATGCTCATCCATCTCATTCCAAAGTTTATTAGCCATTATCTTATTCATTCGTTAAACAATTTACTTTGTACCTCGAGCCAAAAGCCATGAGCTCATTCATCCTGAAGATCATTGATTGTAGGGTTTACCTGAATAGAATTTAACAAAGATGTTTATGGGTCGGTAATCAGATGTATGTGCTGATGATTCTATCAACCGCAAAGCCATCTCCTCCTGAAAATATTATATCATTATAGCCATTATGGACAGATAACTCTGCTGACAAGTCCAATTATGTGGTTTTGACTTTTGACCATTAACCAAGGAAATAGTGGACTGGATCATAACTAAGTTTCTAAAAAATGGCGTTTAGTCCAGGACAGCTCATGATTTCCCCGCTCCCTACTGCTCTTGTTTGAGGTTTAACCTCACAGAACAAGAACCTTTGTTCATTATCCTATAACCTTAATTGTCACCTTTAGTTAGAAGAATCATTCATCATCATCCTGTATCAGCATAATTCATCAAAGAAAAGAAATGTAATACACAGACAGAAAAAAAAATGAAGCAGCCCAACTTGTTCACATTAATAGATAACGCACTGACACTAGAATACCAGCATTATTTAAGAACCATATACAGTAATAAAAAAAAACTTAAAGAATATATAACTAATAAGCAGTTCTTCAGTATGCAAACCTAACCTGGACCAACAGAACTACTTCTGAAAACATGTCACCCATCGGAAGAAGAAGTTTTACTATATCTGTACTTATATTGAAGGGTATATTAGCAACAACCTGCAATCAAAAAAATCATGTAAACTATTTAAGAACATTACAGCATGAGATATTTTTCTTATGAAAATCATTCTTAAGTAGGTTCATAACACTTGAGAAGAAAAAAGAGTTCAACTAATTATTTTTACAACTCTGATTTAAGGTATAGAAATTATTCATTGTTGAATGAAAGAAGAATAGACAGCGCAGAACATAAAACCTTCTTATGTCTTATTAGGTTAGACTTTCTATATACACACACTATAGGGTACATTAGTTGGTACGTAATAAGACTAAAATACCGTCACTTATTCATAACTAATACCACTCCACTTAAAGATTGTGCATCGGTATCAATCATGCCCAACTTGTTACAAATAAACCCTACTCTAGAACAACTAAGAGCTTTAGTAAAAACATTAGTCTACTGTTCTGTTCTCACACAACTTGAACAAATAAGTTTATGTACAATTTTTCACGAATGAAGTGACAATTGATACACTTTGTATTTACCTTATTCTCATAGCAATTTCCACCACATTTTAGTTTTGAATATCCCATTTATGCTTAATTTAGCTTGTATTAGTTATTTTATTAGGTTTTATCTTGTTTGGTAGTTTTATAGTATTTTGTGCAATTTTTTAGGCAAAATAGATCGAAGTGCATAACCCAATAGAAGGCAAGGCTTGAAGCTCCACAGCACGCCATGTAGTGGAGAGTGGTGCAAGTGTGAAGCAGGCCATGTGGCCTCCATTCCAGATCAATGTGCAAATCTCCAAGAAGCTTGCATGGCCTACACACCATTTCATGGCACGTTGTGCTTAGTAAAGCAAGTGTAGGCCATGCAGCCTTGATTCCAACTTATGGTGCAGACGTGCAATTGCCTTGCATGGCCTGAAACCCATTCATGAAGCACGCCGTGCAAGAGGAAAGCTTTTAAAATGTTTGTCTGAAAATGCACTGGACAGCCTGCAACCCATTTACATGGTACGTCATGCAGCATGTACAACCTTGTCCCAGAAAATAGGGCCCACTTCTGTTATTTCATGCTTAACATTTTGTCTATAAATAACTGCTGTTTTTACAGTGTAGAAGACATTGATTCAATGGTTGAGTGGCAATTATTGGTGTAATATTGAATCATTATGGTTTAGTAGATATTTTTAGAGAGAGAGCTAGAATTGGAGTTCAAGAACAAGAAGACGAAGCAAAGGTGGTAGCTCTTGGGATACTCATTATTTGTAACTTGTAAGCCTATTTTTCTTTTGTATAAACTTGTTTGCTTGATTAATGGAACTCTTTTCTATCCTCTCTTGTTTGTTTTCTTCATTACCTATGAGTAGCTAAATTTTTTCACAAAGGATAGGATTGACCGAGCATGATTTGTTATTGAGTAATTTGAGTTTGTTGTGTTTCTTTGGCTATAACTTTGTATCTCTCTCTACTGTATTGTATTGTATTGTACTATCTATGCTCGATCAACCTAGTTTTGCCCGATTCTACAATTCGGAGCTTTGGGATAGATTATGTGACGGAAACAAAGGTAGAGAGGGAGCAGACTTACTTGAGAAAATAAGTCAAAAGTCATAGAGAAATCACTTGTTTGATCTCTAGAATGATTGGAGAATTGTGTGATTATACTTGTTTGGTTGGAGGACGAAAAATAGAAGAATCGGAAGTATAAACACCATTCACAATACATAGGAGAAAGTCATCACCTTATCCAGATGACAAACATGAGAAGCATGCCAAGAAAATTAACATCAACACATATTAGATATATGTCAAACTCAAAAAAGTAGCAACGATACTAAAGTTGGACTCAACAATAACCTAGAAAAGTACATTTAAGGGCATGAGGATCTAAATTTGAAACATAGGGACGCATGTCTTGGACAAAGCAAGTGCAACCAAACACTTTAGGAAGAAAATAGTGGTTGGTAAGGGAACAAGATGGACCAAGGAATTTGACTAGTTAAAACTGAAGGCATGCGATTAAATAAATAATATGTCGTTGGGAATATGCAGTGTTATAGCACTCTCCGGTTCATATGGTTGGCAAGAAACAATAGTCTTCAACTTCAGTTCTTCACTGACACATTTTTAAGCTTACGCCCATCAGCTCCATCTGACTCCTCGGCTTGGAACCTACTCTCTTGGAGACTTAATCCATATCAGTTTTCCCGATCCTTTTTAACTTGTATTGCAATGAAGTCTAAATATACATAAATAATTGCAATAAGTGTAACAAATTCTAAAGTTTATAGACCTACATTCTTACTGGAGCTTGATTATTAAAAATGAAATATAATGGGTGTTGCACTTGTTGAAATTTACGTCAAGCACTTATTTTCTTGGAATTACTCAAATATAACTCTCTTCACTGGATACAGTTACATAAAAATATCTTAAGCAAAATTGAATACAAGAAATCCAATATGCTTCTGGCAGTCCATGTTGGATTGAGTCATGTCCATATGCAATATACACTGGACATGGTGATCCCTTCCATAGTTTGTGACAGATCCTTATTTTTTCACATGAAATGAAAAATTGTACATGCGTGAACCATAAAAGTAAAATCACAATAAGACAACTAATTTCAACTGTACAGCACATGTTCATAAAGTAGAGTACTCACTTTTGCATATTTTGATTCTCCATCCTGTGAGTTTATGTTTCCCAACAGCGAGGACATGTGAGACCGAATATGGCATTTGACGAAATCCTCTGTCAAGACCTAAAGGCATGGATTGAAACACATCAACAAAGTAATATGGCTTAAGAAAACCAAAAGAGTAACATAATTGACCATGTACAGATCATGCATGTCCATATGTCATATACGTTCAACATTAAAGTGGAACCAAATATTTAAACTGCATATGCTAAACTAAAATACAAAAATGATAAATCAATACACAAAAATCTATCAGATGTTGGAAGAAATAGGTGAAGAGAAAGATGTTACTAGTATGGAGAATTTATACAAACTGAAGCATTCATCGAATGATGACATTGATGAGCCAATTATGCATCGAATAAGTTCTCTGATCATATTTTTCAGTTAGCATGCCTATTCTAATCAAAAGAGGAATCCTAGCACTTGTCTGCTATGCACAAATGCTCAACTACTTTTTAAAAATCCCCTTAATAAGCACCACATGAAACTTCCCATGGCTGATAACAAATATTTGCCAATGAACTTACACACACGCGTTTGCAAATGCATTCTAGCTTTTACTATGCAGTATTTTATGAAATGCAATGGATGGAATTGAAGGTATCAGCTAAATACTTGGCAAAGAGATGCCCGAGGAAGCAAAAAAGGTTGACTCAATGTGAAATATTTAACAAAAATAAAGAACATACAAGATACTAGCTAGAATATCTTAATTTTGGTTAAATGATGACTCCTAATGAAGGGATAGTAAGAACTCCTGCTAGACTTAGTGACATGGATACATATAGAGGGCAAAAAAAACATAATGAATATATATACTCTCACATTAGAAAATTCTTGTACATATATCTGCATTAAATTAGACCAATTTGACTTGTGTTCAAATATAGCTAAAGTTAGATTTAAAGTTATTAGTGTTTATTAATTAGAAATATGATTATACTGTAGCCTAAAAATACATTGTAAAGATCGATCTACAAAGATATTAAGCAAGAATCATCAAGAGAGAACCAAGAAAGACACAAATTTAACATGGTATAAGAAACTCTTGATTCATTGTTCTGATCTGCTAATAATCATCAAGAGAGAATCAAGAAATCAGAAAGTGAAATTTCATAAATTTAACATGGTATACAAGCATTTCGATACTCTGTTTTGAGTCTCGTGAAACTTTCACAAATCTGGCAAAAGACTTAGGCTTCTAGCCTAACCAATACTTTTCTCTCTCTTCATTAGTATCCATGAAGATTTTCAAAATTATTTTCTCTTGATCTTTCTATCTTGTTTTTCATTTTATTCTTCATGCTTGAATGTGAGAGGGAGATAATAATAAACATGATAACCATAGCATCTTTCTCTTCAACCCTTCTTTCACATTGTTGCTACCATTTTTCTTCAAGCTTTGATTATTTTTCATGAACATCTTTCATGCTAGCAATAAAGTTAATCTCTCAAGGTCATGCTTTGGTTGGGAGTAGTATTAGGTGCTAATAGTTATGGAGCAAATTAAAATGGTCTTCTTTCTTTCTATTTTTTTCCGACAACCATTGCAGCAGACTCCTAAGCACTTCCTCCACTGAACCTCCAATGAATCCCATCCCGGTGTTCAACTGACATTTTAATGACACAAGTATGTCGCCTTCCTATCGTTGGCACTACCTGAATATGTCCTCCACCGATCTATGTCGCACACATTGGCATCGTGATTGGCAACCTCCACCATTGAACCTTAGTTCTCCGGTCTTTCTCTGAATTGAAATATCTCTTAGCATTAGTTTGTTTTATTTACATATTTTGTCATTTAGATCACACTCACAAATTGAAATCACTTAACATTAGGACACGATCACCTCGGTATTCGACAAAACTTTCCTTGTGGTTCGACACTCTTACTTGCACATTTACAATAATGGGCAACCCAAACTTGATTCGATCCACATCACAAAGCCATGTTGTGACGCCAAACATGGCCTCTAAAGGGTTCCTCTGCTCACCCACTCATGCGCTATCTACCTTCTCTCATGCCACACTTGTGATCATCCCTAAGGGGGCTCCTCCAAAAGCCCCGTCTTCCAAAGGCACACCATCAAGACTCTGAGACCTCCAAGGTCATCCTACCTCTTTGACGCTGACACTTCATGCACGATAACAAAGGCAAATCTAGTCTGCATGAGCCCCATGCCGGGGAGAGCCGTCAATGTCACGCATGCAGCGCTTGGAAGGTCATTGAGGCCACAACACTTAAAGCACATGAGTCATTAGGACGTTGCGCTGGGATAGTGGACTCCCTAGGAATTCAAATTCTCCTCTACTATGTTTGGGGAGGGGGGCAAGTGGAGGTCTCAACATTCAACCATGTGCCTACGAGCAGCGCACCCAGTAAGCAAAGGCACAAGCCCACCATGAGCCATGCAACGGATATCTCATTATCAACAACCAATCACATACATGACAATTCGTTGTCACCCCTTGAATTGGGCATAAAAGAAAAATTAACTCTCTCTCTCTCTCTCTCTCTCTCTCTCTCTCTCCCCCTAGTACTTTCTATTTCCATACCCAAC
>JAYMTA010006651.1:0-10218 GCA_036897625.1 Pelargonium cotyledonis
TGGCCTGATTTGGACCGTCTGCCTCCACCTTTGGACTAAAATCAATCGTTTTGCTCAACTTTAAACTATTCTGAAACACTTGAAAGTTCAGAAACTAAACCGAAACGTTTTGGATAGTACAGGGATTAAATTGAACATTTTTCTTTTTATTAACCGTAGATTATAAGAAAGTAACACAGAACGTATAGAGAATTATTTGCACAAAATTATCTTTTATTTAAACATGAATCAAAACCACCCACGGGGTGTGGCGCAATTGGTGCACTGAGGCTACGTGAGTGGGAAGAGTTATTAAGTTCGCATCCACGGAGTGTAGCCCAATTGGTGCGTTAGGACTACGTGAGTAGGAAAAGCTCTTGAGTTCAATTCCCACTCAACACATTTGTGAGGAAGATGTGAGAAATCATTAATCCGACCAAGCCTATGTGAATTTTTAATTAGTTGAGCCATTAATAACACCGTCATTTTTATGCGGAATAAATTTATATCGCCACGTGATATTACAATATATACAACTACATATAAACACGTAATTAAGCAACAAAGTCCAAATAACCCAAAGTTAAACCAACTTAGTATTTAAAATGAAATGCATCCATAAGAATCCTTCTACGCCGAAACAGGTCATATGATTTGATAACATCAATTCAGTATTAAAAACATCTCTATAAATAAATGTACATTACATGACATAAACCTGGAATCAAGTTAAGAAAATCTTCCAAAAATAATATCCAGAAAAACGAACACAGTTGATGAATATTACATAATGGAATAAGTGTTTTCTTTTCTGTTATATTATTGGCTTGCTAAGCTCAGCAACTCTCACCAACTTTACCATTCCGAACCCGAATATCATTGGGAGCTTCAAATCTACAACAACAAAAAATAAAAACAAACAAAATTGTTAATTGGGTTAATGAAACTACAAAAATATGATACGGGATTCACGTTTTTTCAACGCGGGATACATTAACACATACATACCAGTATAGCTTTGGGAGTGAAAGCATTCTTGGTTTCTTGGTTGTCCCATTGCAATACATTATCCCACCAATCTCTGTGCCCAACAATCTTCAGTTTTGGAGAAGTTGTCTTCGCAGTATTGGAATCCAACGGCAGCTTTATCAGACTGTCGCAACCAAATACTCTCATCAGTTTAAGGGAAGGAAAGGGCAATGCACTGTAAGGACACAAGCTCCTTAGCTTCGGTAGATTCAATAAAATAAGAGACGTGAGAGACGAGAACAACAATGAGGATGTGTCAACGGATTTTTCACCAATCAGTATCCATAGAGTTGCAATGTTTCACATCAAGAGTGCAGAGGTTGGGAAGATAGACAAGCGAGCTCACATTTAGTAACTTGTGACAAGTACTAATTGAAACGTACCGAAGATTTCCAAGGGACGAAGATGAAGGCCCGAGTTTCATTGTTGACATGTCACTCTCTGCCAAATAAAGCTCCTCCAAATGCTCATTTAATCTCCCATCTGTACACAAATCAAGAACTGCTTTCTCTCCTAACATGTCGGGTAACGATTTCCAATCATATAAACGCAACTCTCGGGTACAACTCTGTAACTTTGGGGAGTTCAACAATATCTGAAAAGATGTGACCCCAAAGATTACAAGAGAAAGATCCATTATATGCTCCAACCCCTCCAACTCTCCTAACATCTCTCTTCCTATTGCACTTCGTCTCAGTTTTGCTTCATAGCTAACGTAGCTGAGCGAATCAAAATTTTGCTCAAATGTTTGCAACGAACAAAGATTTGATATAACTCCTCGGGGAATCAGTGTTTCACAATTTAGCAGCAAAAATCTCAGTTTCTTCAATTGCTCAACCTCTAGCAATCTTTCTACAACTGTATCTACCATATTAAGATACTCCAAATTAATCAAACTACTGATCTTTGCTGGTATCTCGATTAAACTTCTATTATCTGACATATCCAAGCTTTTTAAAACATTCATATACTGAAAGATTTCAATTGGAAATACCTTCAGATTAGTCCTCCTAATAATGAGAGTGATGAGATTGGAACAAAATGATAGCCCAGCCAAAGATTTGACAGTACAACCGCTTCCCCAAAGCGATACCCTCTCTACATTCCTCCATTGTGTCATCGCGGGCATACCACGATCACTACCAGTGACCGTGTCTACTACTAAACACTTGTTCTTCTTCTCCCCACGTTCGCAAGCAAGCCATAAGGCCATGTCCCGAATCACGTCATGCATTTTAACTCGGTCCTCTTCCTTTTCACCAACTTTCAACAAACATGCTTGCATCAAGCTTTCAATAATTTGTCGGCCTTGCATAAGTGCATCATAGATGTTTCCATATTCATCTATTATTCCCTCAGCAATCCAAAGTCTAATGAGATCCTCTTTTGGACTTTCGTGATCCTCAGGAAATATAGAGCAATATTCAAAGCATTTTTGAAGTGTTGGAGTTGGCAAGCTATCATAGCTAAATAGCAATTTTGAAAATATCTCACCTTTCACACCAGGAAAAGTGGACGGATACATCATCAACGTCCTTTTAGCATCTATCCATTGTTGAGCATATGTTTTGCCTCTCATGGCTCACCCGATTGTAATGAGAGCTAGCGGTAGACCACCACACTCGCTAGCAACATCTCTGACAAGTTGTTGCGTCTCTTCATGGAATTTTAAAACATCTTCCCCTACCGTGGATCTGAACAGATCAAGTGCTTGATCTGGCGGTAAACAACCCACTCTTATGATCTTGTGAGCATCTAGAAATCCACAAACTTCTTTAGATCGAGTAGTAAACACAACTCTTGAAATGTTGTTCGTGCCATGTTGATGAGTAGGAATACCAATTGTTGAGAGTTCAAGTTTTTCCCATAAGTCATCTAAGAGCACCACCAACTTCTTCTCTTTAATCTTGTTGAATATCATAATTGCTCTCTCATCATAACTTTTATTCTCCCATTAGTAATTTGGGATGTTTATTTTGGTTCTGATGGTGTTCTGAATTCTTACCAAATCAGCTGGTTTGGAGACAACAATCCATATGACCAAATCAAACTTATGGCTGGTCTTCAAGAACTCATTGTTAAGCTGCTTCAAGAGGGTAGTCTTGCCAACTCCCCCTATTCCAACTAACCCAACAATTGATGAGTTTTTATCTTGAATGGAATGCCACACTTCTTCAAACTTGGATTCAAATCCCACCACAAGACCCTCCATGGGCAACTCATCCACTGGAGCAGCTACAAAATTATCATCAGCGATACCATCAAAACACCCTTCGTCTGTTAGCTCTCTGACTTCAGGAATCATCTTCATCACTTTCTTGCCAAGCCTGTAGCTGGACCAACAGTTTTGGGGACAGCAACTCCAAAAACATTTATTTTCAACTTCCTGAGTACCCTTTATGAGAACTAGATTCACTCTTTGTTCCAAAACTTCTACTCTGCGCAGCCACCCTGTGACCTGGTTTTTCAGTCTCCTATGTTGTTGTTGCGCATCATGGACATTGTTCCTCACATCTTGGCCTAGGCTGTTGAGGTTTTCAATAGCATTCCTCAAAGAATTGAGGTTGTCTTCAAGATGTCTAATATATGCTGCATGCTTGCTGGAGCAGTCCAACAAGCAAGGAACAGTGATCCATATTTGGCTCAAACACTCCATGGAGCTAAGTTGCTAATAATTGCATGCAAGCAATAATTTTAAGACATTGCCTTAGTTAGTTTTTGCTATATATATTAACCGCAAGTAAATCACATATGCATACTACATATTCTACAAATAAGACTTCAAATCACATAATCTACTGATTAAGATAACAATTTAGAACAAAAATTATAGTTTTAGTAATTACAATACATGTAAAAAGAGTACATAGAAAATATTTTTCCTATATATTAAGACTAAAACTCTTACTAACCTGATAATGTGCAACAGCGGGAAGCTGTATATTCAAGATCAATCCCACAAGCAATTTCAATATTAGTATCAATTAGTTGATTCAAAGTCCAAGAATTGAAGTTCAGCAAATCACACAAACAAGAAATGAAATCTAGAGAAAAAAAGAAGAAGAAAGTAAATGAAATGAAAGGACTTTGATCAGAAGCATGAAGAATAGTGCAGTAGGTAGATCAACAATGATTAATGACCAATAGTGAATTAAGAATAATAATGAATTAGTCGGCCCGTTGTTTGTAATATTTTAAGATAATGATGGTTGCGTGTATATTACCAATTCAAATTTGGCATGATCTTTGTGTATGCATATGCAAAACCTAAGGAAATTTTAATAATTAGGATTCTTATAAAAATCAGTACCCCAAGCATCGCTCAAATGAACAATTTGATATTCAAACTTCAATTGTGTCAAATTCAGTACCCAACTTTCCATCCCGCATCCTATATGGTACCCATCATTGAGAGGAGTAAACTGGGTCGTTAACTCGTGTTGGCCTTAAATAAAAATAATGTACCTCGTCCTAAAATGAGTGTCTTGGTTTCTACTTTCGAAAAAAATTACGAATAAGTTGATTAGTGTTGTGCATGTTCTCTTTAATCTCTTATCCCCCATAGACACGTGTTGTAACAAACTCAATGAGTATTAACGAACTTATTATAAGGATATTATTATCAATTCATGCATAACTAACTTTCTAAAAACTAAATAGCAAAGAGGACACTCAAGACAAAAATGTAAGAGAAATATAATACTCATCTTGTGACAGATGGAGTACTAAAAAGGGTATGGCAGGGAAAAAAGGCTCGGGAGGACAAAATGGTAATTTTACACAAAATTACAATTGCATGCTTTCTTTCCCAATTGAACTAGCTTGTAAATGCAACTCACAGAAAAAAAATCATATTTTTATCAGAACAATTATAAATTTGCTATAAAATTATAGTATGGTTCATTAGATTTCTAGGGGATTTATTATACAGAGTCGTTCAATTGAAATATAATATATAACCAAAATATTAAGATTCCTTAGTATGGGCCTATAGCTATGTATGGGTGATAAATAAATGAAATATATAAACATATAAAAGAAAGAGGAACGAAGTAAATAGAATCCTATTTCGGTTTTTGGTTAATATAACTTTATGCTGTGTTTTGTAGCTATTCTATAGCAGAGTCTTACAATTACAAACAGGATCTAATCTTTATTTGGACTTTTCCGCCCCCCTACACTCCCCTTTTTCGTTGTGCTTTTGCCTTTAAGCGGGTTAATTGAGTTAAATCTAACTCCATCAAGTATGACACTGACAGGAAAAAGAAGAATAATGGAATAGCTAGGTCAACAATGATTAAAGAATGACCAGTAGTTAAATAAGAACAATAATGAAGTGATTAGCTAATTGTTTTTACTATTTTACGGTAATGGTAGTTGTGTGTGTCTCTGTTAAAAATCAAAATTGGCTGGGCCTTCATCTTGGTGTCTCTGTTAAAAATCAAAATTTGACTTATTAAATTGAGAATTGAAACATACTTTGGCTGATAATAATTATGAACAGTATAACATTATGTTATTTGTAGAATCATGCAATTAAATTCTCATATGACTATCTCAGTTTAAAATATATATATATATATAATGGGTATATAAGAGCAGTATCTTCATGTGATATTTGATTTTTTTTGTCACAACTACGAGCCGCGATCAATACGAGATCAGCACTTTTAAGCCAAATTTGCATAAGCAAAACTTGGTTCAGTATAAACAGTCTACGAACAAACCCAGAGAAGGTAAATGATTGAACAGCTGACTGAGAATGAGAGAGTGTTAATCAGAAAAACAAGCAAAAACTAAGCTCAGCCATTAATTTTTAGCTGATTTTTTTTTTTCCGTCAGAAAATTTTACATTACCAAAAAACTCATCACAATTATGAATCATAGTGAAGATACAGAGCTAAAACACAGTACAGTAACGCAAATTACGCACCTGGCTCAGAAATCACCATTTTCGCGAACTCTACAAGCGATCCCAACTGCGAGCATCGAACCGCACCGCACTGTGAAATCAAACCAAACAAAAACTAAGCACATTGTACAATTCTACTACAGATAGAAGGATTGAATCGAAGAATCGAGCTGATGAGAGACAGTACCGTGGATTTTTCTTGCTGGTTGGTGAATTTCCATTTTCACTGCCAATTTGGATAAGAACCGGCGACACAGCACGACATATTTGGGTTCATTTCTTTTTTTTTTTTTTTAAGAATAATAGGGTTCATTTTAGATTCGCGAAAATAACTCAAACAGTTTAATAATCGTATTGTGACTAGTCGAACTCGTTTAATCTAGCTGGTCGTGTAACTCAATTTTTACTCACATGTTAAGATCATATCAATCGATTTATTCAAACGGGTAGGTTATTTCATTTTGGACCCGATTGTTCAATTATCAGATCGAATTTGTGTTGACCTGTTTAATAAGAAATTAAACTTTCAACACGAACACGCTCCTATGAACATGAAAACTACCCCTAGCAACCACATTGGTCTCTAAGATTGTGGTTCAGATTAGAATCGACAATTTAAACAATCTCTGAGCATCCAAAATCTAGACCGACAAACTTACAGGTTAGAATTATAATGCAATATTTTTTATCGGATTGGTAAACAATAAACAAGCACGAGTTACCACAATTTATGTCTGAAAAGTAAAACCTGATCTGATCCGACTTACGACCCCGAAATTCCAATGGACTCGAAGTTCTTCAAGTCGGGTTAATCTCTATCACCCCGAGATTGCCACCTATAGTTGAAATGGTAAGTTTGAGCTTCATGGGCCTTGATTTGCAGTGTAATAAGCCCAATAGAGAGGTAAAGAAAATCTAACCAAAAATGGGCCTCAAAGGCCCAATTGTCTCCATCAGAAACTACAACACGTACATATAAGTGGCTCTCAGGAGTGAGTTACTCCAAGATAGAGACACAATGGCTTCGCTCAAGCCTGTTCAAGTTCAAGCCACTCCATATCCAACCTCGTCCAAGCCCCACCATTCCCTACACCTCAACCTTGAATCCTGCTCATCCATGGCCGAGCTCAAGCAGCACCACTCCCAAATCATCCGCCTCGGTCTCTCCTCCGACAACAACGCCATGGGTCGTGTCATCAAGTTTTGCGCTCTCTCCAAAACTGGCGACTTGGGCTATGCACTCCAGGTGTTCGACAAAATGCCCCACTCAGATGCGTTCATATATAATACCATTATGAGAGCCTTTTTGCAGTGGGAGCACCCCAGGAAGTGTATTCTTCTCTACGTAAGATTGCTGCAAGACTCTGTTACTCCCAACAATTTCACCTTCCCGGCTGTTATACGAGCTTGTTGTGTTGATCAAGCCATGGAAGAAGGGAGGCAGGTTCATGCCCATGTTTTGAAACTCAGGTTCGGTTCGGACAAGTTTTCGCTCAACAATTTGATTCACATGTACGTCAATTTTCAAGCTTTGGAGGAAGCACGGAAGGTGTTCGACAAAATGCCAAACCGAGATGTTGTGTCCTGGACCACTTTGATTACTGGGTATTCGCAATGTGGATTCGTTGACGAGGCTTTTCGGGTTTTTGGGATGATGCCGGAGAGGAATTCCGTTTCGTGGAATGCGATGATTGCTGCTTATGTGCAGAGCAACCGGTTTCATGAAGCCTTTGCTTTGTTCGATAGGATGCGAGCAGAGAATGTGGCATTGGATAAATTTGTGGCTGCAAGTATGTTATCTGCTTGCACGGGTTTGGGAGCTCTAGAGCTCGGGAAGTGGATTCATGGAAATGTTAAGAAGAGCGATATAGAACTTGATTCTAAACTTGCAACGACGATCATTGACATGTATTGCAAATGTGGGTGCTTGGACAAGGCTTTTGAGGTTTTCAATGGGCTGCGTCAGAAGGGGATTTCTTCGTGGAATTGCATGATCGGAGGGCTAGCAATGCACGGGAAAGGAGAGGCCGCGATTGAGCTGTTCAAAAAGATGGAGCAAGAGAAGGTTGCTCCGGACAACATTACTTTTGTGAACGTCCTCAGCGCGTGTGCTCATTCGGGGTTAGTTGAAGAGGGGCGCTACTACTTTCGTTACATGTTGGAAGTTCACGGGATTGAGCCCCGAACAGAGCATTTCGGATGCATGGTTGATTTGCTTGGAAGAGCGGGATTGCTGGAGGAAGCAAGAGAGCTCATAGATGAGATGCCAATGAGTCCCGACGTGGGCGTGTTGGGTGCCCTTCTCGGAGCTTGCAAAATCCACGGAAACATTGAGTTGGGGGAACAAATAGGGAAGAAAGTAATCGAACTAGAGCCCAATAACAGCGGGCGCTACGTGCTTTTAGCTAATTTGTATGCCAGTGCGGGTAGATGGGAAGACGTTGCTAACATGAGGAAACTAATGAATGACCGGAGAGTTAAGAAGACTCCCGGGTTCTCCATGATTGAAACGGAGGGCGTTGTTGATGAGTTCATAGCGGGAGGAATGGCACATCCTCGAGCAAAAGAAATATACGCCAAAGTGGACGAAATGCTGGAACGTATAAGATCCGTTGGATATGTTCCCGAAACGGATGGAGTGATGCACGATCTTGAAGAGGAGGAAAAGGAGAACCCGTTATACTACCACAGCGAGAAGCTCGCCATAGCGTTCGGGCTGCTCAAGACAAAACCCGGGGAAACTATTCGCATATCAAAGAACTTGCGAGTATGTAAAGACTGTCACGTTGCAAGTAAGCTTATATCGCGGGTTTATGACCAGGAAATAATTGTAAGAGATAGGAACAGATTCCATCATTTCCTAAACGGAGAGTGTTCATGTAAAGATTATTGGTAGGTTTGATTTGTGAGCAAATGATCATATGAATCCTCCAAAATGTATATAAGAAAGTTTCTTTGTTTCATGCACTTGAATATGTACATTACATACCTATGCTGTAATGTAAACCAAGTTTGTTCTCAATGCGTATGCGGAAGTACCATAGACGAGCCCTTGAATCAAAAGCTATTGTAGAGGTCCGTTATTTTTGCCCTATCCATAAAGTTTTCGAAGCGCGTCAGCGATCATTACGGGATTAACACCTTTATGACATACCATGCTCAGACTTCGTTTTGATATCCTTCGAGGAAAGATGTTGAAGCTTACTGCTAGAGCAAAAGGCGGAAAGTGAAAATATGAAAAGTTTGTGTTGCGCATTGTCTTGTTGAAGTGTTGGTTAGACGATAAGAAATGCAGTGAGCCAGACCAGATCAATAATGATGACGACCAACACATTTTACTTACATTGTTGAAGTGATTGACTAAGAATTTTTACTCGTCTAGTTGAAGTAGTCGACCAACATAATTATTGAATTAAAAGATTAAAACATCTAATAAAATAAATTACTCCCTCCATTTCAAAACGAGTGTCTTGTTTTTACTTTTTGTAAAAATTAAGAATTACAAGATAATCTAGTATGTTTCTAATATAACCCTCACTTTCTCTACCTACATCCTATGTGCATCTATATGCAGATTTGCCCATGTGTATAAGTGATAAGGGCAATATGAAAAAAATACTAATATAATAACAAAAAAATATGAACAAGACACTCATTTTAAAATAAAAAATTTAAACAAACAAGACACTCATTTTGGGACGGAGGGAGTATATGTTTCCGAGTTATATGTTTTAACTGACAAAATTTACAACACCCGTGGTCTGTCTCCTATTTTGGAGGTCCCTTTGTGTAGGGTTTAGTTTCGCTGTTCGTAGTGGTGACGGCGCTTTGCCGGTGGTTTTCTGCAGTGGCGGCGGGTGGGGGTGCTGGTGAAGGGTTGGGGTTTGGGGTCTGATCTGCGAGGGAGGGCGAGGCTGTGGGTTTGGGGGTTTGTGGCCGGAGAAGGAGGAGAGGTTTGGGGTAGATTGATGGAGGTGGAGGGACGGGTTGTTTCCTGTCCGTGCTGGGGCTTGGTGGTGACATGTCTGTCAGGAGGAGGGGCGGCCGGCGTCGTGCGGTTTGTGTCGCGGGAATCAGGGGAGTCGACTACTATAGGGAGGGAGGTTTTCGGTGTCGGCGTGGTGGCTATGGAGTTGAGGACCGGAGGCACAGGAATGGGGAAGGGTTTGGGTAGGGAGGAGGTTGATGTCGGGTCGGCGGCGGCAAGTGTCGACTATGGAGGCTAGATAGAGGTAGCCATGGCTTTAGGGTTTTTTCCCGGGGCCATGGAGGAGTAGGGGGAATGGGGGCGGGGGCGG
>JAYMTA010006652.1:0-10216 GCA_036897625.1 Pelargonium cotyledonis
CCTCGGTTGTACCCAATCTCTGATTAAACGATTGGTTATGCATCTTATTTTTTAAAATAAAAATGTGTGACCAATTTTGGTTCCTGGACCTTAAAACCAAGTGGTGACTGTAGATGTATGTATATAGGCAGTCCAACGCTGCACACCATTCGATTCTATTTAAGGATGGGATCTCAGCGATCTCGACGGGCCTATCCCAAGCGCCTCTTCCAAAGGGAGGCGCGCGGCGATGCGGGGCCCGGGGTCCTTACAATGCAGCTCCAGGATTCGTTATGCACCAACTCCGAAGAAGGATTATGTAATAGACTAAGAGAGAGAATACTTGTTGGTTGTTGTGTGAATTTTCTCTCCCTCTATTTCTATTCGTTTCCTGCATTTCACTTCCTTCAATACTTGTAATCAATTTCCAGTGTACTGGTTAGCATTGATTATTTGAAGTAATATGAACCGCTCTGGAAGTTCAATTTTAGCTGAGGCAACTATAATTTCTTTGTTGTTTTCCTGTCATTTCTATTCTTTTGTTAAGGTCATACTTTTTTTGGTGCTTTCATTGAACCTCTCACCATGGTGAATCAACCCACACAAAGAGAACGTATCACTGCTCTCAAAACTGAGCAGAAGAAAGTCATGGATGAATTAACTTCGATGAAAGAGAAACAACTCGGAATCAAAGCTAAATTGGATCAAATCTTAGCAGCTATGGCTACATTGATGAAGATGAAACAAGTAGATACAAATGAGTGATCTCCATCTGAGATAGTTGAGATGCATGTGTTTGGGGGAGTCAATGAGAAAAATGTAATGTTCTTTCCCAAGTTCACAGGATAAGATCCATTGGAATAGATAGCCCGATCTGAAGCATACTTGGTAATCTACAGGACTAACGAGTAGAGCAAGCTTATTCTAGCAGAGGCTAACATAAGGGGATCTTGATAAACTGGTTCGATAGCTTAAGAAAAATGGGCCACTTCTTCAACTTGTGGAGTTTCTTGAAAGCACTTATTGATCAATTTAGTCCATCAGTTGAAGGAGCCTTTTCAAATTGCAGCAAGGTAACATTTATGTAGCTGATTTCTATTTACAGTTATGTTGTACCTAAATAGTTCTAAAGGTTTATCCCAGTCAATGGTCCTTGATGTCTTCATTGGAGGTTTGAGGAATGGGATTTAGAATGAATTGATAGCTGCTAAACCAACTTCAATTTTCCATGGAAATTGGTCTAGCAAAGTTACATGGGACTAAGCTCAAACACACTAAAACACCACCAGTAAAACTATATGCAAAACCATACTATCACCCTTCTATATTGACCACATCCAATTCCAAACCATTTTAGGTAAAACAAATTAGTTATAACACAAAAAGCTTGACTCAAGAAGAAATACAAAGAAGAAGGAGAAGGGGCAGTGTTTTACCAGCAATGAGAAATGTAGCTTCACCCACAATTGCCCAAACAAGCCTAAATATCTCCTCATAGACATGACTGAGGAAGCTATAGATTATGAGGAAATGTTCCACCACAACCTTGATACCCTGAATCCTGATCCACCACCACCAAAATCACAAAACCAAATAACCTCAAACCAACCCATCTTATCATATTATGCCATGGCAGGAACCAATAGTACTACAACAATGACATTCAAAGGTTAGTTCAAAGGGATGCATGTGACCATTCTTATTGATAATAGAAGCTCCCACAATTTTATTCATCCAATAATAGCTCCAGCTAGGCCTTACTATAGAGGCTTGTGCAGATTTTTCAGTGAAAGTAAGAAATGGACACTATCTCAAAACTTTGGAGTAGTTAAGGAAACACCAATACAAATTCAGCAGATCAATATCATTGTACCATTAACAGTGCTGGAAATTTGGGGAGCTAACATTGTTATGGGGGTTCAATGGATTTCAACATTAGGGCATTACTTGACTGATTATAACAATATGATGATGAAGTTCTATCAAAATGGTCAGTTTGTTCAACTTCTAGGTAAGAAAGCAGAAGCTAAACAGTCCCAGTACAACCACATTTCTAGAATGATGGACACTTAGTCCATTTCTCAATATTATTTGGTGCATTAAGTTCAGAAATAGCAAGAGGATGATATAGTACAAGATTTACCCGAGGATTGGAACTTCATCATCATTTATTTGTCAAGCCTCACACTGCCTCCTACAAGGATCAAGACCGTCAGATACCATTGATACCAGGTGCAGCTACAACTAATACCAAACCTTTTAGGTATGCTTATTCATAGAAAAATGAGATTGAAATGATTGTTAAAGAGTTGGTACAATAGGGGCTCATAGAGCCAAGCAACAGTCCATATTCATTACATGTCATATTAGTTTAGAAGAAAGATGGTATATACAAATTTCGCATTGACTATAGGGCACTTAATGTAATTACTATCAAAGATAAGTTTTCAATGTCTACTGTGTAAGAGTTGTTCGATGAGCTTTATAGAGCAAGGTTTTATTTTTATTTTTTTGTAAACTTGGCTTGAGATCTGGATATCATCAGATACCACTGAAGGAATCAAATAGAGAGAAGACATCATTCATGACTCACCTAGGCCATTGCCAGTGGATAGTGATGACTTTTGGCCTCAATAATGCTCTGAAAACATTTCAATCCTTGATAAATCAGGAGCTCTAATCTTTTCACAGGAAATTTGTCTTGTTCTTCTTTGATGATGTAATCATCTATAGCTAATCCTGACATGAACACCTTCAGCATATACTAGAATTTCTTAGTGTTTTATCTACAAATAAGTTATTTGTCGAGTTCACGTACTGAGCACAACTTTGGGAAGACTACTGTGTAATATCTTGGTCACATTGTCTCTTACAATAGGGTGGCTATGGATCCTACAAAATTAAAGGCAGTGTTGAGATGGATAACTCCAAGTAATTTGAAACAATTAAGGGGTTATTTGGGACTCATAGGGTACTACAGAAGATTCATCCAGAACTATTCAAGGTTAGGAGCTTCATTGACTGATTTGTTGAGAAAGGATGCTTTCACTTGGGGACCGGTACTAAGCAAGCATTCTTGGCTGAAATATGCTATCACTAAGGCTCATGTGCTGGCTTTACCTGATTTTAGTGCTCCTTTCATAATAGAGACTGATGCATAAAAAATGGATTGGGAGCTGTGTTGTCTCAAAATGGGCACCCAATTGCATGATTGGCGTGCTCACACATAGCTTGGGGGATTTTGATAGTTCAATTTCATATCGAACTATTTATGCCCCTTTAGTCAATTTTTCATCATCATCAAGCTTGTTTTACTTCACTTATTTGCATATTTGGTAACATTTTTACCTTGATTGCTTTTGAGCTTAGCATTCCCTCTTTTATCTTACATTTATGGCTCAAGGAGACTATTTTATGAGTTCAGATGATTTGCACATTGTTTTTCATTGTGTTTTAGATACCCGTGCAAGTAACTTGAGATAAGGAGTGAATAGGAGATCAAAAGAAGACTCAAACAAGATGTAGCAACCGAAGTCGCGACTTCGGGAGGACCTGCATGAGTCAAAGTTGCGACTTCCAACCTAGAGAACACTATTCATCTCAAAGTCACAACTTTGGGAGGACCTACATGAGTGGAAGTTAGAAGATTTTTTAAAGTTCGAAGTCGCGACTTCGATGATATACTATTTTGTGATTTCCATTTCGGGTTATTTCTGCCCAACACTATATATACTTTATATTGCCATTATTTAGGTATTTTGAGTGTGTTTGGATATTATCCAAGTCCCATTTGTTGGGTTTAGGTTTTAGAGAAAGAGAGAGAGAGAGAGAGTAGATAGAGATTGAGTTTTGGAGCTTGGAGAAGAAGATTGGAGCTTGAAGAAGCAAGAATCCTCTCCATTAAAGCCTTGTGTTTATTGTATCTCTCTAACTCTATACTTTTAATATTGAAAATCTAAAATTATTCTAGACTTTATAGAAAATGAGAATGGAATTTATGATTTTCATTTCTTACTTATTTGATATCTCCTTATCTATGTCTAGTTAGATGTCTATTGTGTGTGGATTGTGAGCCCTAAAATTGGGGATTGTTAGAAGAATTGAAATGATTGTTTATGGGTATATGTTCTTAGATGTTTCTTTGAATTAATTGATTTTAGGTGTTGAGTTATGAAACTCAACCATTGATATTTAGTGATTTGGCAAGTGTTAGGGAACAAACCTTGGAATCATGGATTGAAATCCCAAAATTGGAAGGTATAGAAGGGTATATCAATTCTCTAGGGATTTCATCGATTATCATAGCTCGGTTTGTATTGTTGAAAATTGAATCTTCTTCAGGCGTAGTGACTTAGCCTCGGGAAGGTCGATTCAAGTGTGTGGCCTTGCGAGTGACAAGCTTGTGCCATACCATTTTGAGTCAATTAGCATATACACCAAAACTTGATTAACTCACCACAATCACTAGTTCTAGGAGGAACAATCCACATCGTTTTTGTATCTTGCTTCTTAACCTCTGCATAGCATTTGTGACATTCACTTGAATCATTGCACACACTCTATCTTTATTTTATTGCCATTTACTTTACATGTTTATCACACTCCAAACAATTAATTTCTTATTGCATTTATTTCAATTTCTTAAGCGTCCTTGAGTTCACGTAATTATTCCATCACATAATCTAGTCATAGTCCATATGGATTGTTGGGTATATGCCCTAGAGACCAATAATTTGTATGATTGTGATAAGACACTGTGTAGTATCGGTTACATCATAACCGTAGGCATTGTCATATCTTTAGATACTATCTCTATGATATGGATAGTATTCTTGAAGATTGACCATAGGATAGTTCATCTATATTCTTAAATGTGTCCCTAGTTGAGTATCACCATGGTACAGTCAATGTTGATACGGTTTAGACTATTATATTGTTGTTTGATGACAAAGTGTTGTCAAAGGACATTGGGATGTCACTCAATAGTTTAGGTGGTGGTTAGTGAACCATTACACTGGACCGATCCAAAAGAAAGTTCTTCATGGGATACTACTTAGTTGTCATTAGTGACTCTCCTAGATATGTGGCGAAATGTGTTGATCCTTACACTTAAGATCACCATAGGCATCCTGACATGATGAGTCTTGTGCTTTGATCCAGTTAAACAGAATCCATAATAGGATTGCTCATAACGCCTGGCGTTGGGTACAACACAAGTCATGAAGACCGGTGGTGAGTGATCAAGAAAGGATTTGTCTCTCCGGACCAACAAAACTGTATCTCTAGGCCCCTTGATGAGCATGTGTTATGAAGAGGTGCACCAAAATGATACGACATGTGTTGTCGTGATTATTTGTTCTGATGACACGCTTGGGATCAAGAAATCATATGATCCGGACCATACGAGTATGATAGTCCATGGCTCGTGTTCAGATCAAGATATCAAGGACAAAAGGAATGAACATTTAATAGCTGCATTTCATAGAGATTTGACTTGTCAGGTCAAGTTTCACAACTTGGGTAGCACTGATGGCTTAGTAGGGTCCGCTCAGTGTTTATGTCGTCTTTGGACGTCATTTCCAACGTTGTGAGATCCCATAGGGTCACACCCATACTAGCGATCACATAAGAAAACCATTTCAAACCTCCAGAAGGTTTGGAAAGAGTTTCCAAACATATACACACCAATGGAAACGCCCAAAATTGTTTCGGGAAAATGACATTTTGAGAAAACATGTGTAATGAGGTTGGAACAACTTGGTTAGACCAAGATAGCTTATAATGATATTCAAATATGTTTAGACCATTAGCCAATTCAATTGGACCATTCATTCTAGCTATTTCATATGGTTGATTGAACCACAAAGAACCGGTTTAGCCTAATTGCGTTTTAGAGTCTGATTTGTGTTTAGACCAAATGTTATCATGTGTGGGCTTTATGGATAAGCAGCCCACACATTAATTGAGCACATGAAAGCCCAAGTAAGAGCTTAACAAATCAGATCTCTTGAATATGAATTAGAGAAGTCAAAGATTGTATCCAATCTATTCAAAATTCATGTTTCCATATGGTTAGAGATGATATATCATTTATATTTGATTTGATCAATTCAAATTAATTCTCTCTCATCTAACTAATGATGGAAAACAACTAAACTTTCATTCCACTGCTGGAAAACATGTGAGACATGAGAGAAAAACATTTTGGTGTTCACGCGAACGGTCCTCGAAACTTGCTAGCACAAGGACGAGGAGCTTGAGCTCGGGGTGGATACCTAAAGAGACACGAGTCTTTTTGGCTGGTGTTCATGATTATTCAAGTTCATCCATCGATGTGTTTGTGAAACACGAAATCCTGGATTGAAGTATGCGACCCGGGTGGACTCAAATATGGCGAGTTGATGTCTTCAACCTCAAGAAGAAGGCATGGATGATCATACCGATGTTTGAACATCAATGGAAGCAACCTCAATCAACATAGAAGCATGACAACAAGCCTCCATTGTCAAAGGTATTCTCTAAACAACTGGCTAGGACGTTCTAGGAGTGATCCGAGTTAAGGTAGTTCTATGGAAAAAATTTTGTTGTTATTCCGCATTACTTCCATAGAAAACCCTTCAGTGGTATCAGAGCTAACTCCTATGAACTCTATTTGGTCATGTTTTGAATGCCATGATTTTAATTTGTTAAAATCAGATTCGCATGAAAATTGATTAAAAACGGTTAGATCTTGAAAATCAGATTTTGCATGCTTATGTGTTGTTTTGTGTTCTTGCTTGTAAGTCTGGTTTCTAAGGCCTGACCTTCATGTATGAATGCATGTTTGCAAGTCGATTTGTCTTGGTATTAATTTTGGTTGTACAAATTAATTGCATTTATTGAATTCCTAGCATGCGATGTAGTAGGATTTGACATATGTAATTTTCATTTATACGTACTTGTAATCGGACAACATTGCTCGTTGCCTTTAGAGATTTTCATGAGATGGAAAGTGAACTCAAAGTAGCCCCAAGAACACAAGAAAATGTCCAGCAAGTGCACTACTTCTAAGAGGCAAAAGATTGTGCACAGATGCATTTTCGGCACCCACACACGCGCGAAACAGCTTTTGAGAAAAGTGTGCAGCGCGGGATTTTGAATCCAGATTTAAATTATTTTGAATCCGCATTTAATTTTGGTTTGTGGGTATGTAAGACCCATAAACCTAAGCTTTCTTAACCCATAGGTCCAACCAATTTTCTTGGCTCCGGGAATTTAGAAAAGGGCTTGGACCGGATATTCATTTCATGTATGTTTATGAATGGATGCTTTATTTATTTATGCATATGATGTATGCAATAAAAATTGGTTAAGCACGTAAACTTGACATAATATGTATGTTCCTAAAAATTGTAAGATTAGATCATTTAGCCAATTTTTGGAATTGTGATCAAATCGATGAGACCAATCAAACTACAAATCCCTCATATCAATATCAAAACGTTAAGTGGTTTTCCAAAGTCTAACTTCAAATTAAACTACACAAATGGGTTGTGTTTTTCTCAGCCCTCAATGGGCGCAATTTCATGAGTGGGTTTAAGGAGAGAAAGTGTCATGAGATGCACACGTTAGTTGATAAGTTTTATGATCGGGCTTGTTGTTCTCAGCCCTCACTGAGCAAGTTCTTTCATGACTTTTATACAAGGTGAGACATAAGATGAACTTTACCGTTAGACATTTGGGTTCGGGTTTGATCAGGTGGGTCTTGGTTGAAATGACTCTCATCATACCAAGCACTGCACCTGGAAGTTGGTAATGGATTATGTCTCACATGAGATGAGTGACATAATTATCAAGGGTCCTATATGGATGGGATTGTCGGAGGTAGGCTACCTACATAGCTATAGAAGTGGTTGAAATAGTCCTCGCTATACTTACAACCATAGTGAATCAAGGACCTTATCTCACTAAGAGAGAATTCCAACAGTTCTCTTCGGTTCGATACTAGAGGGTTATAAAAGTCGAAAAAATAGTGGGAGCATCACTTAACAAAAGTCCTTAATTAAGTGATTCAACTAGTTTGCATATAAAATTTGTAGAATTGGCAACCATTGAGAAATGATCTGGTTTATTCCTTGAGAAGGAAACGGTGATTGTGAATGAATTCTCAATCAGGTATCAAGTTTTGAGATATGATCTCAAATTATAAAAGAAGCTCAAATTTATCAATAAATAAATGAACTCTTATGCAATGCAAGCAAACATTTGAATAGTTCTTATGCGTTGCAAGCAAGTATTAAGAAAGAAATCTATTAAACATTCTTAAAATAAATAAAAGGTAGTTGGACTGTACTTCCTAACTAATTAAAGGTACTGTGATAATAACTTGTTCACACATTTGGAATATGAAGAAACAAAAGAGCTCTTTCGAATCCTGACTTGAGTAAATTAATAGAGTTGTGGGTCATGCTAGTGCATAACACACTCTTAAGTTTATCTAAGTAGGAGGATGTCATCAAATATACATGTTACTTAATATATGCTATAAACAAACTAATTGTTCTCAGCCCTCGCTCGCTGAGCGGGTGAAGTTCATAGTCTTTATACAAGGCATGTAATGTATGACTCCTATCGAAATATGTGATGACTAAAAGGTAATTCAAGCAAAATTTTGCTTGAACTGTGATGTTCGCATCAGTGTTGGATAAATAAGAGGTTAAGAGTTACTCCAAGCGGTTTTATCTATTTAGTCATAGCATCTAATAAAATTGTTTTATTATATGCGCAATAAATTCTAATTATCACAAGAGTACTGAAATGTATAAGTAAGTGGACTCAAACCTAACAAACATGTTGCAAGGTTATTAAAACAAAAATGATTAACTCTCCAAACTCAATATATTGTTTTGTTAGGAGTCGTTTGATTTTGAATCAATCAGTTAATGTAAATCATTTTGTGTTGAAATAAAACTAAATGATCTTCACGGATAACACCGAGTAGAGTCATAAGATTTATTGGAATATATACACACTAGTGTGTATAAACCAATAAAAATCAAAGCAACATGTAATGATTTCTGCTTTGTGACATTCACTGTTTGGAACAGTAGAATATGGATATGTATCTCCTTCAAGAAACAAATCCATAATCTTTGAAATTATTTAAAGGTTACAAAGATCAAAGTATGATAATCAACCAAGTTATGAGGTATATGCATTTCAATGTGATCGTTATTGCAAATACATCAGTTTAGAGAACAATCATCGAAGAATTGTGTAAATTATTTCACAATTAATTGCTCTTGGGACACATCAGTAAAATGAAGTCTCATAGACATTGAGTCAAACCTTATTTTATATGGTTGATTCATGATGATTCAAAAGTTAGGACATTTCTTTCAAAGTTCAACAAAATGCTTCACTCACTATAATCAACTATTAAAGTCAGTTGAGAAGACTTCATATGGAATATGAATTTGGACATCTCCCAAAGTATCTTCTTATAAAATTTGGCGGAGAAACTCATGAGATGAAATAAAGACCAAAACCTGACATGGACCACATTTGGAAGCCCTAAATGATAAGTGTATCACTTCCATAATTCTTTCATTAAAAACTTGTAGTTGTTTGAACAGATTTATCTAAGGAAATTGTTTCTTTCTAAAGAGTTAATAGAAGTAAGTTTGATCTCGAGGAGATTGAACAACCAAATAATGGGTTACAGTTGATGGAGTTTAGTATAAACATAAAGCTACAAAAGCTTTAGTAAACTCAGCAAAACACTAATCATTGAGCATGTTAATTTGATTCACTTGTGGAAGCAATGGTGAGCCAAAGGTCTGAGATATGGTTGGAACCATATGATCCAATATGGACTCCATGTGATCTAAACAAGTTCTATGAACCATGGTTAAATTACCATTTAGGGATTTGCCTAAATGGTACAAATGAGTCTTTTTGAGGAATACCAACTTGGATAGTAAAGTCCATATATATAATAGGGAGAAAGGTAACCCAAAGGGTTGTAGTGAACTCGTAGTATAGAATATGATGAAACTTCTTCGCCTATTGTTATTTGGATCTAGCTTGCAACATCTGCACACTAGGTATGACAGATAAAATGACATAACCATATTCCCCCACAGGAGTACTTCACAGGATGTGTATTAACACAATTGATGGTTCATGTCTATCCATAACAATCAAGTAAAATTGCTAAGTATGGGAGATCCAATCTTGGATCAAGGCGAGCATCTCG
>JAYMTA010006653.1:0-10216 GCA_036897625.1 Pelargonium cotyledonis
TATATATATATTTTTTTAAAATGACGATTTTTTTTTATCGGCTGAGGGACAAAACAAGGATAACTCTCGTCTTTAAAAATATTCCCCGATAGAATTAATGATAAAAGGAAAATGATTTGTTTTGATTTTTCAACTATTTATTTTTTGTTTCAAAATGGTTTTTAAGAATAAAAGGAAAATAATTTATATTGATATTTTGGGATAGAATGTCAAATGTTGTCATTATTGGGAAGATTGAAACATTAAAAAAATGTGTTGGTTGGAGTGTATCTTCTCCTTTTTATTTTTTAATGAAAGCATTCACACATGCAATAAAGAAAATGAAATCAGAATTTGACATATTTTACATGTTTACCAAATTAGAATTGTTTTCTTCTTAAAAGGAATTAAAAGTGAGTAATAAAAAAGAATTTTTGAATTAATGGTTGACAATTCACAAATGTTATATTTTAGTCTTTTAATGGTTTATTTTGTTTAAAATCAATATCAAATTTATTTTAATATGATCCTTAAACTATTTATGTTGTTGCAATTTGATCATCTAATTATACTATTTTGTTTCAATCCTTCAAATTACTTTTGTTGATTTGATAATTATGTAGCGACCATGTCCATCAACTATACAAATTAGTTCCAGCTTAATCGTATAAATAAATTTAAATGAATTAAGAGATATGCGGTCATTAACAAAAGTTTTACAATTTTTTTTCACATCAACTTAGTTTAGCGACACAAGTATGGATTGAACCAATTCAATACAAAATAACATGGTTTGAGATTATATTCGAACAAAACTTAAATTAACAACTATTACGGAACAAAATTAATAATTGTAGAATTAAAATAAATCTATTCATTCAATTGTTATAGCTTCAAACCACAAAGAAAATATATATTTTTCTCCCTCATACATTAGTATGGTTCATGGATGGCTAAAATTGCATCTAAATAACACTTTTCAATCGAATTATAAAAATGAACTAATTTTGTTGAAATGGTTTTTACAGTCATCTTCCACCTAATTTGTTAATTACTTACAAAATAATAAAACAAAGTTGATTAAGTCTTAATATTAAACTTATTTCGAAAAAGAGTCTTAATATTAAACAATACACTTGAGTTTATTACATTAATAAGAGGTTATTAACATGTAATTTGTCAACAACGTGTTAATAATGATTAAATAAAATGTTAGTAATCTCTACATTTCACCCAACACGTTTGGCATGTTTTGAATTTGGTGTTGATCATTGAACATTTTAAATGCATTAATCCTTTATTTGATTGTTAACCATTTTTTTTGTGGGATTTTGTTTGTATACGATGATACAATAATATGACCAAAACCAGCATTGCAAATTTTGTTGTATTGTACAATAATGTTATTTGAAAGATTAAAAGTTGAAATAATCGTAATTGAGGTGAGACGTTATATTAAAGTGTTGTCAATATGCAAAAGGTCAAATATGAAATTAAACTCCGAGCATTCGTCCACATAAATTTTCACTTAGGCGTAAGCCTCAAGAAACCCATAAAATGCACCAAAGAAAGAGGATGTTGCGAGATCGTCTTTACCATGACACAACTTACATTCCCCCAAACTAGAGCACACACAAAACACGCGCTTGTTTACTATGCCCATCCTTGGCGCATCAAGGGAAGCGACTTCACCGTTGCGTGAAACTCAATCGCGACGGAAGACCGACATCCAACCAAAGATATAGCACACACTCCACACTTTGCATCTAACCTCGTATCTGATAGTGAATTTGAATACATGATACACGCTTTTAACATGCATCGTATCTAAACAAAATAAAATTCATGTAATTTATCTTCATACATTACCCTCAAAATTTCCCAATTATCTAAATCAAGGTACATTATTTAGGATATAGAAAAAGGAAAATCATAAAAGTAAAATTGAAAATCCTTTTCCTAATTGTGAATTAAATAATCAAAGCTTTTGGTTTCAATTTGAACCACCTAGAAATTGTATATATAAATAAATGCTTTTTGTTTTAAATAAATAAATAAATAAAAAACAGTGCAACTGTGCAAGTCCCAACCACGAAAAAACCCTATTACTAAGCAGCAGTGCACAATTCCAATTTCCTCCTGATTAGGGTTTTCGGATTTTCTCTCAACTTTCTCTGGAAACAAACAACCTCCCCACTCTCCAAATCCATGATTCTTCCGTCTTTCCAATTTTAGTCTCTTACCCAACATTTTACGCAATCGTCGATACCTATGCGGCAATAAAGCTCACATTTTTATCAATTGCAGAGAAATTTCCAGAGGGTCAAGTGGTTGGGTACTCAGAAATGGACGCTCGAGTTGGTGGCGTAGTAGTTGAAGGAGGTCAGATAGCTCTCAGTTCTGCCCCTGATGCCGGTGCCAGGAAGTTTCTGCAGCCGCAAAGCCAGCCCAAGCGGTCGCTCAATCAGAAGCCGGAGCTCGGCACCTTGTCTCAGCTTCTCTCCGGCGGTATCGCCGGAGCTTTTAGCAAGACCTGTACGGCACCTCTTGCTCGCCTCACCATCCTCTTCCAGGTGATAAATTTAGCTTTTTTTTTTTTTTTTTTTGGGTTTCCTGATCTGGGTCTTTGAGGTTTGTGTGTGTGAGATCTTTTTTTATGGGATTGGGAACGTGTAAATTATTAGTGCCAAATGATTGAATGGGAAACTAGTTCTGAAAATTGGTTTATAGGCAGAGATAATTCTTATTATAAGTCGGGGCAAGCAAATTCTGTAAGGTATTTGCTGAAAAAACTTGGTAATTTCCTATTAAGATATGCTGTTTCTGATTATGTAGTTGGAAATATTTGGATAATTTGCTGTAACTTTTTAACAATACGATTCTCACTTATTTTACTGGACCATGGTGGCTAAGCAACTCTTAGTTTATGTCGGTAGCTGTCACCGGAGACTTGATTTTATTCTGGCTGTTACACATTGTTTAGTAATATAATGTTTATGTAGTTTTTGCATCTGTTAGTGACTTGCTTGCATAATATATGAGATATGAAAGTAGTTTTTTCAATACAGGCTACCGAAAACAGACACTTGGAAATTCTCCTGATGTAGCTCTTATTGTCATCCACAGAGAAGTTGAAATGATTAGGTGATAGTGATAAGAAAACTAGCAGAAACACTAATCATTAAAATGCTTCGGAGTTGGAATGTCTAGATTCACTTACCATGGTCTACTGCCTTTAATTTTCTTCAAGATTGTTCATTCGTCTGTTCAGCTCTAGAAACTATAGAACTGCTTTTTAAGGAAATATAAAAAATAATGGAGAAGGGGTTGAAGATACAGAGATCATGGAACGTTTGGGACTCTGGGCATTCTATCATTGGATGAAATTTGAAGTTGGTTCTGATCTTCACTTTTCTTTTTAGCACTTTCTATTGGTAGAATCTATTCCTGTCCCTTGCAATAACAGCTTGACAAAGTAGTTAGGGAATCTACTCTTCCTTAAAACATAAAGAGAACTTGATCCTTTCTTTATGGAATCAATTCCCTCCATTAGTGTAGTTTCAAATTTCAATTACTCTATTGTTTGCTGTCGAGAAAGGCACTGGATGCTAGTGTTTTGGTCTCTTAGAAATAGATTGAGAATGTCTTGACTAGACAATATTTTCTTCTAGCATTTGTGGAACTCGGGTACTCTGTATTGTCGACTATTTGTGAGTCGAGATGTTTTGAATTGTTGTTGGTCCAATGTATTCTGCATCCATGGATATGGTTTCTAATTATGATAATATAACAGGATACATTGTGGATATTAATCATAATTATCTGACAAAACAGTCATTTCATATTTTTATGTCCCCTCCTTCCCAAGTGAAACTGTATTTTGTTGTTCACAGCGCTCGAGATTTTGGTTGTAATTTTTTCTTCATATTGATAACAAAAAAAGTTCTGATTGGATGACACTAATGCCACGTGTTAGTGAACTTAATTTATATACCTCAAAGCATCTAATTTTTTCACGTCATTTCAACTTTTTAGATACAAGGCATGCACTCTGAAGTTGCACTGTTGAGTAAGGCTAGCATATGGCATGAGGCTTCACGTGTCATAAATGAGGAAGGATTTAGAGCATTCTGGAAGGGTAATCTGGTCACTGTGGCTCATCGCCTTCCTTATTCTGCTGTTAATTTCTATGCATATGAACGCTACAAAAAGGTTTGTACAGTTTATCATTCAATGATTCATATTATTATCTAAATACGATGATATAATACATATGCCACTTGCTTACATCATGCTCCCTTTTTTTGTAATGCAGTTTTTTCAAAGTATGCTTGGTGATAATATTAAGGGCAATGCAAGTGCAGACCTTGGTGTGCATTTTGTAGGTGGTGGGTTGGCTGGTATAACAGCTGCCACTGCCACATATCCATTGGATCTTGTGAGGACTCGACTTGCAGCACAGGTAAGTTCTTTATGCATCGAGTGTGTTGAGTTTTTATGCAAATACTTCTCAATACTCTAGTTCTTTTTCTCATTATAGAATTTTATTAGACCATGATTCTTCTATTTCTTGCCTGTGTCTTGTTTGGACTGATTTTGTTAACAAGCTTTGTTACAATTGTTGCAGAGAAATACAATTTACTATAGAGGCGTTGGCCATGCATTTCATACCATTTGCAGAGACGAAGGTTTCTTTGGTTTGTACAAGGGACTTGGAGCAACATTATTGGTACTGTGCTGCCATGCTTCTATTTGTTCTTCATTTGTTGCCACGAGTTATATTGCAATTCTAAAACTTTCTTTTGATGCAGGGTGTTGGACCAAGTTTAGCAATAAGCTTTTCAGTTTATGATTCCATGAGATCTTTTTGGCAGTCTAAAAGGTAACGCCCCAATAATTGGTTCAAGACGAGGCATATAGTTTGCTGAATTAGTCCATGTACTATTTCATCTGTTCCATTTTAGTCCTATTATTTTTTGTTCTAGTTTAGTCTTAACTTATTCACTTTGATTTAATCCAAAGTTTTTTATAAAAAAGGACGGACTTTAATCAATGAAACAGCAAACTTTCAATATTTAACGATAGGTCTTTTATTGCAACATTTTCTGTAAAACTTTGGACTAAATTAGAACGAAGTGAATAAGTTTGGGATAAATTGGAACAAAAAAGAGTACACATTAGAATGGAATGAATGGAAAAGTACATGGACTATTTTTGAACTAATTTCCCTTGGTTTATTTGACATACTTGAAGTTGTAATATTATATGTAACTTATTATTGTTTTGCATCAGACCCGATGATTCTCCCGTCGTGATCAGTCTTGCAAGTGGCAGTTTCTCAGGATTTGCATCATCAACTTGTGAGTGATTAATTAAAGGAAGAAGAATTAATGATCTATACTCACTTATGAACAGCCTTTCAGAATTCTTATTAAGTGTTTTCCTTGAAGACTAGAGATCGTCGACATCATTGAACTTTTTAACTGATGACTATTCTTTTCCGTTTTAAGAAGCAATGTTAGGTGCCAAGTCAGTTTGTTTTATTTCTGTCCTCTAGTTCCACAATTTTCTTTTGGCTGACTTATTCTTTTAGAACTCGTTACAGTAAACTTACAATTAGCTGGCAAGTTAAGGGATAAATTGAGCTTCCTCGACTCAGTTTATAGCTGGCATTTTAGACCCAAACTCGCAGGCACTCATGTTTGGGTTGCAAATCCGATTAATTTTTGAGACAGGACGGGGTTTGCCGTATGAAAAGTGTGGATCGGGCAACCTGTGTGAACCCACACATCTATGTAAAACCTGCAACCTTTTGTGGGCTGGTCTTGGCTGGGGTCTTTTCAACCCAAAACCTGAATTGCTAGTCTAATTTTGTTGATGTACTTAAAAGTCGTCCCTAGGGTGGTGAACTAATATTGCTTGAAGTGAAATGTAGTGAAGCAATGCTATTAAGTTATAGCTGAATAGTGTGATTTCGAATCTTAGCACCTTAATCTTTTTGTTTTCTTTTTGCAGTAACATTTCCTCTGGATCTCGTGAGGCGAAGGATGCAATTGGAAGGGGTTGGTGGTCGAGCCCGTGTCTATAACACCGGCTTGTTTGGGACGTTTGGGCGCATAATCCAGACAGAAGGGTTTTGTGGCTTGTATAGAGGGATTCTGCCAGAATACTACAAAGTTGTTCCTGGTGTAGGCATTGTCTTTATGACTTACGAGGCTTTAAAGATCCTTCTATCACGCTTGTCTAGCAGCTAATGGCAATGCCATTGTTCCCAGCTTCAAACGCGAGAAGAAGAAAGGTATAAAAAGAAACGTTCTTCTGGTGGTATTCATTGAGAAATTCCATGGCGGTAAATTTTGTAGGTTGCTGCCATGATACCCCCATTTTTGTGCATAGGTAGTTAGCTGTAGTAGTAGCCATTGATGATCATCATATCACAACAGGTTTTCTCTTTTTACCCCTCTATCGTAAACTCTAACTAGAACACAACTAAGTTTCGAACCATTTTATGGTTGCACATTTCTGCTATATCAGTTGTTTCCATCGTGCAAGTGCTTGGAGTTACTTGCACGAAAGGGCCGTTCACCGACGGTCAGATTAGAGCTATTTACTGTTCGGATTCTTCTCGTGTAATTTTAGATGACAATGGCTAAATTGTTGGCAGTTCCATACAAGTTACATGTGAACATTTGTGTCATTACATTAATATGCCATTTTTTGTACTATGATTGGCATCTTCATGACAAAGACTATAGTTTTGTGTTGGCTTCATGCAGTCACTGTTCTTGTGGTGTCATTTTCTCTTTTACACTTGTCTTGGGTTTTATGTTTGGATGCAGAACTATTCTGCAGATGTCCAACACTCCCACTATGATATGAAGTGCCTCTTTCAATATCAATAGAATAGAATAGAATATGATACACATGTCAGTAAAAAAATAAATGAGATTGAGACACTGAAACAGATCATGCTGACGTGGCACACCCTTTTCTTTTTCATTGGAAAATGTTCTATTTTGTTATACATTTAGTCATTTTGTTTTGAAATTGGCACCTAATTTGATAGAAGATAATTTTTTTTTGCACATAGGCTGATGTGACGTATTTATAGTTATAAAATTATTATTTCTCTCTGCACACTTAGGTTGACGTGTACAATTATGCTTCTTTGCAATTTTGTCAAGAGAGTTTATTAGAAGTGTTAACAAACACGCTCTTAAGAGAAAAGCTAAAGAATCGGACAAGAGCAAATTGTTGTCGTAAAGCTCTAGATTCTTGAATTGGCATGTAAAGCTTCAAGAACATTAAACCCATAATAATTCAAGAAACAAGATCTTGATTATTATAATAATGGTTGTTTTTTTTCAAGTTCTTGGGTATTTTCCATGGGATTTTGAAGAACTAGAGACAAGCTTGGGGAAGATTTCTTGCTAACGTTGAAAAAGTTGTTGAGACAGAAAGAACCATCATTTTTCTATGGAAAGGGAAAAATCTTTTGCCAATCATTGGTCATTTTGGAATATATTCACATAAATTTAGTTCATGTATCAAAATAGTCGGATCCTATCCGGAGGACCAAAATTGTAGTAAACCAACTAGAATAAATCATATGAACTTTAACAACCATTATAAATTCTCGTGTTACCATGCATATGAACCTCAAAGCTCCTCTCTCTTCCCCCAAAAAACCTCCAAACAGCTTATTATTTACTTTTAGCCCTCTATTTTTCTATGCGCGCGCGCGCGCACACACATATATATATATTCATCATAGAGTTGCTCTATTTGAAATTGTGTATGGACTGGGTAATCTGCATCCTGAGGTTTAGATCATTGTATACAAATAGCTGCATCTAGTCCTTGGGATGCAGATTACCTCCTCCTCACCAGCAATGCAAGGCATGTTATCACATATCAGTTCATGCGCACCGAACATAGCGAATCGTACAAGGTTTAGGTTTCTCTTTTTACCTTAAAGTTCAGACTCTTCATTGGTACTTCGGTTGCTAGATGAACTGTAAATACTTAGAAACTCAACATACGCAACATGATTCAAGTCTCTTTGCCAAGCTGTGAAGGTACATATCGCGTTTCATGCCTCTTTTTGTGTTAGTATATCAGATTATGCATCAACAAGCACCAAGTTCTTTATGCAGAAACAAGTTTTCGCATAATATATTGATCCTTCGAGCCAGTTTTCATGCATGTCCTGAAGATAGCACAATAGGGTTAAAATCTCCACAACTGTAAATACTAAGAAACTAATTAACATGCACACAACATGATTCAAGGTTCTCCGCCAAGCTGTGAGGCTACATATTGTGATTCATGCCTCTTTTTGTTGTTAGTATATCAGATCCAACTTCGAAGAATTGTTCAACTGAAAAGCAGAAAGAAGGTGAATATGCTATTTGTAACAAAGGTAGTTTTGCTCTCTTTCAATCGTATAAACAAAGGTAGTTTTGGTTCTCATTTAGTTTTAGGACCGAACATACGCAACATGATTCAACGCTATTCGCCATGTTTTGAAGCTACATATCAATATATCATTATTCATGCCTTTGTGTTAGTATATCAGATCATTCTTTAAACGTAACTCAAGGAACAGAGAAACGACATCCAACTTCGAAGAAATGTTCAATCATCTCAAAAGCAGAAAGAAGGTGAATATGCTATTGGTAACAAAGATAGTTTGGTTCTCAACTCCTAAAAGCATGGATTAGACAGGACATTTGGCTTATTTCTTTTGCCTTTTCCCGATCCCTCCTCAACCCCCCAAAGGAAAAGCTAATATTAACAAGGATACAAGAAAAATATTCGAAAATCAGACTCTTTAGTACATCACTTTTTACATGATTCCAATTCTTTTTTGGCAAACAAAAGTATCCTTCAGCATGAAGACTAAAGTTCTCATTTCTCAGCTTTCTTTTTTCACTTTGCACTAAGCATTATTTTATAACTCTATCATTAGGTTGATACAAAGCAAACAAAGATACTGTACATAACAAAAAGGGCGACTAAGCCAGCATAAAAATTGCTTCATATACTACAAGGAAAAATATTCCGAGTAAAAGCATACCTGTTAGATGTAACAAGCAATGAATTGACAATCCGAGGCTTCATGCAGATCAAGAGCCTAGGAAGCTACCGCTGTTAATATACAGTCTGCTTGTCTAGCACTTGTCGGTGCCTGACAGAAGCTTGTAATCGGCATATATTGAGCAAAGCAAGGTCCAAGAAAATATTCACAGGAAAACTATACTTTTTATTCTCTTTTTACCTCCTAAGATCAGTTAGATTGTGAGTAAGTACTTTCCATGATGTAACAAAATATATTGGCTTCAAGCACAAGATTATTTACTGGCAGAAGCTTGAAATCACCATATATATATATAGAAGCCAAGGTTCGAGAAAACTATTCTGTCAAGGAGAAATATGTGCACGGTGCCTGAGAGTAGAAGCTAAAATTTGAATACTTTTCAAGCAAGCCTCATATATCTTTCTCCTTCTACCTTCTAAGATCAGTAACTGTGAATAAGATCAGTTGCTTCAAGCACAGACTATTTACTCTCTCTCTCTCTCTCTCTCACACACACACACACACACACAGTAACTGAGGACACTGAAAATGAAATGAGAGGTAAAACTTTGAGCTTAGCTGACACATGACAGGTTGTATTGGTGATCAAGTTGGAGCCACAAGTGTGTTTGGTGCCTTTCCTTCTTGGTTGGATGTGGTCCATATTTCAGAAAAAACATGTTTTTTGTGAACTCTAGAAGTGTAAGGCTATGAACATTCAAATTTGGCTCTTTTGTGGGTGACACAAAATGTCTTCAATTCCAAGACCATACACAACAAAAAACAGCTTAAACAACTAAACAAGACCCCTAGAATTTACAGAAGACCATTCTTGATCTTCAAACCGAAATGTCCCAATACTGAAACATGCAAGAATTGCAGAACATGAACATCCATAGTGATCAAAGTAACCAAAAGGCCAAGGATTTCCAGAAATGGATGGAATGGAACTTCATTTGTATTGAAGACAATTTTCATGACACATTTACAATGTAAAAACCTAAACTTTCAACCAAACCCATTACATGGTCTCATCCAAAGCTGTCCCCAAACCAAAATCTTCTACTACCTCTTCAAGAAAAAAAGGCACAAAAACACTACAAACATAATGTGAAAATTGCCTTCCAAGTTCCAATAAAGCAGCCACCACCAGCCACT
>JAYMTA010006654.1:0-10216 GCA_036897625.1 Pelargonium cotyledonis
ACACTAAACCTCTCTCTAGCCACCAAAGTTTCCAGAAAAATGATAAACCCTAGAATGCCTCAAAAATTGGGCCAAAAGAAAGTACATATGGATGTTCAAAACTATCAAATCAACCTAACAGACTTACACAGTCGCGACTATGTAAGTATTGGCTACAGTCGCGACTGTGGCAAAACGACACAGTTTCCAAATGCTGGTGCGGAGTCGCGACTGTGGAAAAAGTGTCACAGTCGGGACTGTGGACTTCAGATTCCCTCCAATAGTGTCCTGCAGCTCCTCTTCTCGCTTCCATGCTTCCCACTTCACTCCCGAGCTTGAATTCTTTGCATTAAACCTGAAAATCACCAAAACAAAAGAGTGCAAATCATCCAAACTAATAAAATTGGCTCTTTGAGCCGTAAATCCAAGAGTTAACGTGAGAATTAGACATTTTAAAGATCAAAGCGAGAATTGAGTGAATTATGCAAATGTGTGCTAATTGAGTGAGAAATGCAAATGAATGATGATGAAAACTGGACAAAAGAGACATGATAAGTGTGATATGAAATCACATTATCACTAGCTGAAAGGTCTGAGTTGTCATGGTTTTGTGTGGGTGATTTTAATGACTTTCTTGGTTCACACGAGAAATGTGGAGGGCTTCCCCAACTCACGGTGCATATTGAAAGTTTTTCAGGAGTTGTGGCAAATGCATGATTGTCAAATTTGGGGTTTTCAAGTAACGAATTTACATGGCGGCGTGGGACACATCCGAATATTCAAATTGAGGAACAAGTAGATAGGGTCTTAGGGTCGGACTCGTGGAGGAACCAATTTGATAGTTGGAGAGTTCGGGACTTGACATTTTCTTCGTCTGATCATTGTCCAATATAGATTGTACTGGATCACAAAATGAACATGAGTCATGCGTACAGGTTTAATATTAATAATTTTTGGTTAAATGAGGAAGAATGTGAGCGAACCATCCGTGACAACTGGGAAGGTGACTCCATATTCACTAAATTGGAGAGGTGCATTGCTGCCTTAACTACATAGAGATACAAATCAGCGAAAGGATTAAACGCAAAAGTTAAAGTAGCAAGTCGCCGATTAGAGCAGTTAAGTGCTCAGCGTGATCCCTTCAATCAAATGCAAGCAGAGGATGCGTGAAAAAGTACCTTTCTCTTCTGGAAAAGCAGGAAATTTACTGGAAGTAGCGCACAAAAACAAACTGGATGTCAAAAGGAGATCGAAACACAAAAAAAAATTCATCGGAATTTACATCAACTTGCAAAGAAACAAATAAAATTTAAAAGTTGATGGATGATGCAGGGATAATGTTTGAGGGCAGCGATACGATCCGTACTATAATCAAGAATTATTATGTCAGAAAATTTTGGTCTCAAGGTTAGGATTCGCAGGCTATTTCGAAACACATTCAGTAGGTTGTTACATCGAAACAAAATATGCAACCTCTTAAAGATTTTGAGTCTGATGAGATTAAAAAAAGTGATTGACTCTATGCATCCTAATAAAGTGCCTGGTCCAGATAGGTTCAATAGAATTTTTATCAAAAAAATTGGCCGATTATTGGAAAAGATGTCACTTATGCTTGCCTGACAGTTTTGAGAAGTTGGGTGATTCCAACCAATTTAAAACAAACTCATCTTGTGCTAATTCCAAAAAAAATCTGCTTTGCAGGTTGTAGGGGGCTTGCGTCCTATTGCATTGTGCAACATGCTTTATAAAATAATTTCTAAAGTACTAGCTAACTAATTAAAGTTGTTATTCAATGATTTCATCTCTAAATCACATAGCGCATTTATTCATGGTAGATTAATTATTGATAATGTCTACGTCTCTAATGAAGTATTTCACTATCTACACAAGAAGACTTCGGGCATAGCTTGCAGGGTGCTTTAAAACTGGATATGGATAAGGCCTATGATTCAGTTGAGTGAGATGTTTTGGAGAACTTGATGAGAGTTCTTGGTTTTGATGCGCGTTTGGTGAATCTGATTATGAGTTGTGTCAAGTTAGTTACATTTCGTGTTGAGTTTATTGATGAAGGCATGTCGGAACAATTTACTCTAGCTAGGGGAATTAGAAAAAGGTGACATGATATCTCCTTATTTGTTTATTATTTGTGCGGAAGGCTTGTCCATTTTAATTTGGAAAAAGGAGAGGTTGTGGTTGCTCCATGGATGACAAGTGGCAAGGGATACTTCGATTGTGTCTTACCTGTTTTTGGCTGACGACACCTTGATTTTTTTTTTCCAAAGTAGCTATAGAGGAGGCAATGGTTATCTGGGATGTTTTAAGGTTATAAAATGTTGGGTCCGGTCAGCGCATGAACTACCATAAGTATGTTGTATCTTTTAGTGCTAATACACTAGATTGGGATCGGGCTGAATTTTCTACCATTTTTAACGTCCTTTTTGTGGTTGGGTTTGATAATTATTTAGGGGCTCTGACGAGTATTGGTGGTAACAGGATATAGGTCTTTTCCAACATTTTCAAAAGAATCCAATCGAAATTATCTTCTTGGAGCACGAAGGCACTTTCAAAGGCGGGCAAGGAGATTTTCATAAAGGTCGTAGCCCAAGCAATACCGACATATATAATGATCATCTATTTGATTCCAAAGACGATGTGTACAAAATTGGAGGGCATCCTAATGAGCATATACAAGTTTAATTTAGCATTGCTTAGGAAACAATTATGGAGGCTGGAGTTTGCTCCTCAATCTTTATTCAATAAGGTCTTTAAAACTCGATACATCTGAAACTTGTCGGCTTTTCCAGCGCCTATTGGTACCAATTCGAGCTTTGTATGGCATAGTATCCTAGCAGCGCAAGACTTTGTGTCGAAAAATTCTTATTTAAGGGTCGGCTTGGGTTCTTCGATTCGCACTACTACTGATCTGTGGATGCCCTTTTTCCCGATTTTAAGTCATCCCTCTGTCCAGGTATTACTACTGAAATGTTAGAGAATTTCGCGGTGTCTGATTTTCGTGATCTAGTTTTTGGACTTTGGGATATTGGCCTCATTCGTACTTACTTCTCATATGAGGCCTGGAAAGAGGTGTTAAAGATTCAGCTGACTTTGTGTCCGGTTCGAAATTCGTGGATATGGAGTGGGGAGCCTAATAGGCGATACATAGTTAAGAGTGGCTAACGGTCTCTAACCCGATCATCGGGAAAAGCTACATGGGCCTCATTGTGGAACTTTCTATGGTTAATTTTAATTCAAGGAAAGATTAAACACTATTATTGGAGGGTCATGGCTGGATATTTACCGGTGATTACCAAGTTGGTTGTAAAATAGGGCCCTGTTTAACCTATGTGCCCTCGGTGTAAGTTGGCTCCCGAGTCTGCGGAGCATATGCTACTTAAATGCCAATTTGTGACTGATTGCTGGAACAAAATAGGATTTTCCGAATATGCCTCCTCGATTACACGTGTCAGCGAGTGGTTTTGAACCATCTGGGCCCAAGAATGTGGCGAGTCTTTAACTCGAGCTTTATATGTCGGTTGGGGCTCTAGAAATTTAGGAACAATGGGGTTTGATCGAATGAGCTATTTAACGTGATTAACTCCATGATAATGACCTGGTCTCAAGTACAAGAAGTATGGAAAGCAATAGGAGGCCACCCAATCTCAACTGGAACGGTTAAATGGAGGATGCTGGAAGAAGGCTTTTTTAAGCTAAACACGGACGTTGCAGTTTTTGAAAATGTTGGGCGGACAGGTGGACGATGGGTAATTCGTGACTAGGCGGGCGTGTGTCAGGGTGGAGGACGAGTTGGATGGGAGGGTATTCGAGATTCCTTAATAGTCGAGGCTATGACCATTAAAGAAGCCTTAAGCTGGATGATAGGTCGAGGTTGGGGTTGAGTAATTGTTGAATCATATGCTCAACAAGTAATTGAGTTTCTCAAGACTGGAGGGGAGATTTTCAGTGCCTTGGATCTTATTTTAGATGATATTCGTGACTTGGTTTCATAGTTTTTATGTGTCAAGTTTAATTTCGTTGGTAGATTGGCAAACAAGATGACCCACTCTTTAGCGAGGTCGTCAGTTTCCGTTTTTAGGCCCGAGGGTTGGATTGGACTTCTAGACCCTATACCTATGCCTTATTTTTGTATGGAAGATTTGTCTGATTAATAAAATTTTCATATTTGTTATAAAAAAAATAATTAAAAAAAAAACAAAACATAAGCTTCGGTTGTTGTCTTTGGGAGACCCAGACCCTGTGCAGTTTCTCATATTGCACCTCCAAATAGACGGTCTGCTTTCAACTATTATTTACCAACATTTTGTGTCAAAAAATCTAATATTTTCTCTAATTTAACTGATGATTTAATTTTAATTTTTATCTTCTATTTTGCAGTAAATAAAGTTGAAGTCTTAAGTGCTTAAGTTTCATATAAACTGATTTATTATTAGCAGATTATTAGATTCATTGGTCCATTAAATTGTTTAAGTTGACTTGTAAAATTGGTCATAAATTGAATTTGTACCTAACTTTGTAGTGGCTTTTCATAGTGCACATTTAGGTTGACAACAATTTGGTCATAAATTTAAGTTGTACCTAACTGTGTAATGGCTTTACAAAGTCCACATTTAGGTTGACAAAAAATTGGTCATAATTTGAACTTGTACCTAACTCTATAATCATGATCCTCGCTAATTTTTCTTGAAGTGCTTGACAAGTTGATAGCAAAACCAAAGAAATCAAAGCAAATTTTAAGTTGACAACACATATTTGGAGTAATTGATTAAAAGAAAAAAAAAAGTTAGTGAAACTGCACTTTTATTAACCATCCAGTTCATTATGGAATCGACGAAAAAAAAACGATCACAGGTATCGTTTGGCAACGGGAAAGTAACTTTCCCGAAAATGTTTATTTTTTTGGGAACGTTTATAAGAGCATTTGACACATGGAAAAATGAAGGGAAAATTCAAAATCTTGAATTGTGAAAAGTGAATATTATGTATGGTTCAAATTTGTAAAAATGGGAAAGTGATGAAAAATATTTAGCAATTACTGATTTGACCTTCTAATTTAAATAACATATTTTTTGCTAATATTTATATGGGAGGTGATAAATCCACCTTCGCAATAGATAAATCCACCATATTTGTTCACAATTGGACAAAACTACCCTCCTTATAAGTAAATGCATTTTAAATCATTTTCATTAATGAATTAAGTTTGAAATAATAATATCTTTCTCATACGCTTATTTTTTAATTCTAACTTATCATTTTCGCTTTATCACGGTGTCAACTAAGACTTCTTTCATGTACACAATTTTTGGAGTTTAATTATTCTTTTGTGTTTCAAATTAATTAAAGTATGAAATCATTTTTTCAATCACATTTTTTCCGTCTAATCTCACATCAAGCAATCAATGAAATCCCCAATATTACATATACATTTTCTCCAACTATAATTATGTAGTCTCGTAAAATATAAGATAGAACAACCAATGTTTATAAATATTCAAAACTACAATAAACTTTTATATTCAAAGGCACAATGTTACATCATAAACAAAAATCTCACTAAAATAAAAACGCATACAAATTAAATGCGAAAACTCCAAATATTTAAGCTTGCTATTTTTCAAAATTCATAACACAAACATCAAGTTTAAAACCTTGAGTAAATTGAACCTAATAGTGTGGTAGAAGTTGTTGTAAATAAGGGCCGAGTGCTAATGGTTTTTTATCATAAAATTAATAAACATTTTCTCATGATTTGTTTTCACTGATTATTTTATTTTTACATTTTTTCTTATTACTTATTGTTAAAAAAATGTGATTAATAAATTTTGTATACTAAATCGTCAAAAAAAAATTTTATACAAAGAGAAGAACAGCTAGTAAAATGTCCAGTTTTCTAATTAAAAAAAATAATAATAATAAAAATTGCAGACAAAGTATCCTAGAGTTATAAACTGTGTAGAAATTAAAAAAAAAAAAATCAACTGTGAAGAATTTGAAGTTAAAGTTTTTAATTTTAAATTACATCAATCCTATTTTCAAAAAAGAAAAATAAAAAAAATTGTAACAAAAAAAAAAAGGAACAGTAGTGAAAATATAGATTGGAAAGAATATAGCATATAGGGGTAATTTTGTCTAATGGTCAAGATATTTGGTGGATTTATCCATTTTCAAGGTGGATTTATCACCTCCCTAAAATTTACCACATCTGGGGAGATTTTTGTATTTTTAGCAGACAAAAGGAATATACAAGACTCAATGAACCATAAGGAATTTAAGGTTATGTTCAAAAGAAACACAGAGAGACAAAAGAACACAATGAAAGAAATCATGCAATAATCAATAAATTCATCAATGTATATGAAGAAAAATTGAAAAAATAATAATAATTAAAACATGTACTTGTTCACATAGTCTCAAACATTGGTTCAGATTATTGTGAAAAATAATAAAGTAAGAGTTAGCTTCATATAACACCATATTTGTAAGATGGAGAGCCCCACTAGACAACAAACCTAACATATATAAAACACTCATGATCGTTTCTAACATTTGTTGGGTTCAGGCGATGAAAAAATGTGGGCCCCTAGTATAAAATAAATTTTACTACAAAAACAAAAATCAACATAAAAGTGTGACGTTTTATGTCAAATATTCAAACTATATCAAGTTATTAACATATTAAAATGAAAAATAAAATATGTGTATAAATAATTTGCATCAACTCAACAAGAGTTAACATATTAAGCTATTAACATCAAACATATTAATATAAACAATTTACAACAACTCAAACATATTAACATCAAACATATTAGTTTAAATAATATTACAATAACTCATCAAGAAATAATTCTCAGAATAGGATTTAAAGAAAATAAAAAACATACCCTTCTTTTCTTAGATAATTTTACTCCACATACTTGTGTGATTTTGGTTGAATGTTGAAATATAAGAAACTCACTCACTATGGCGGATTTTTTTCTTCTCAAAACTGATATTGCTATTTGCTAACTTTCTGTATTGAACATGATATACTCACAATCATACACAATTATATATAGAATTATTTTAGAAGTTAGAATGTTTTTTTTAAAAAAATTATTTTTCAGATATAAATTGATGAATTTTTTTGTAGTGATAAATTAATGTTAACAATAATTTTTTTTTTTATAAGTGTAACTTTGGAATGTGAAGGATTTGTTTATTTATCCTAGAGAACAAAATTGTAATAACTACCTTTTTTCCCCCCAAAAAAATTGTAATAACTAACTTTTAAGTTTCAGGTTTTTTTTTCTTTCTACATAATAATATTACTAATTTTTTTAATTTTAAAATGGGCCCCCCTCAAGCTCAGGCTGTAGGCCGTCGCCCATTCTCACCCATGCTCAGGGCCGGGCTTGAAAACTCTAGAGAATTTATAATTTTAACCTGCAAAAATATTTTGCCGGGAATTTGTAGGCAATAAAAGTTAGTATTTTCCCACCAATAAAATTACATTGTGAAAGAATCCATAATAAATCATAAATCAAAATGACATCCCCACAAAATACTGATAGTACATGCAACAAATAAATCAAAATGAACATAGTGAAAGAAAAAAAAATGATCTTAATTTTTTATGCATGTATTTAATAAATTTTTTTATTACAAAAACAAGTACTTATGGACCGACTATCTTTTAGCAAAAAAAAAGTGTACTTTAAAAAAATAATAATAAGTGTACTTATATATACCGTATGGTCATTATTGTAAATAAGTGTACTTTTTAAAAAATAATAAATAAGTATAAATTTAGCTATGTTTGAGAGTTTCAACGGACAAATCATACAAATTATATGCTTGTTTATGGATTTATCCAATTTAAACCACTCATTGTAGGTTAGAATTTTGCAACATGTAAATTATTCATAACTCATGTAATTTTGAACTATTTGTGAACTTATGGATCATGTGTGTCTAACAATTTACCCGTGAATTAATGGATCAATTTTATATGTTTTCTCTAATTAATTAATATTACCATAAACTTTTTAATCTAAAATAAAAAGTTATAAATATTGTATATGTTTCTTTAAAAAATTTTGTTGGGTAGACGGGCCGCGGGCGGGATATCTGTGGGTTGGCTTAGTGAACTCGAAACCCACCCTTGTTTTCTAACCCACCTGTTTGGTTTGTGGTAGGGTTGATTTAGCTCGTAAAGTGAGTGGTTTGATCTTCATAGGTTTTTACGGTACAAGTACGATTTGGATTGACAAAATTAAAATACCATAGTAATGGATGGTCAAAAAGTTCAATTTGGACAAATCTAGAGATAGCATGACCCGGATCGAACCAACTTAATGGACCAATTGTAATTAGAAAATTATTATATATTGGAGACAATTAAAACTCAAAAATTGACAAGTGTTTTGCCCGTGTTGACCGGTGTAACAAAATATATTAAACGTGTTGATATAGAACTCTTTTTTATTTTGGAATCTTGATGTTATGAGTTTTCACACTTAGTAAATTGAACAAATTGGTTTTTGAGGTGTTTAAATGTGAGCCTGAAAAAAGGTCTACACATTTACTAACATTAAATTATTAAATGAAACTTGGGGAACTCTTGGATTTCATCTCAGGCTTGAGAGTAAGCATCTCAACCATGTGAAACAAAGGTGTGTGCAAGTAAAATCCTATAGAAAACTCGAGAACTAGAAATGTGTAAATGACAAATTATTCTCAAATGTTCCAAAAAAACCATTATTTATGCTCACAATGCTATAATGATGGTGGTAATGTGTTTCGTCATGATAGGTTGAAAGTGAGCATGATGATGTCATGCTTTGATGATGATTTTGTCATGAGTAAAAATAAGGACATGACCCCACCCGGACCAAAACTAGACCCAATAGGTCTAGTCTTTAGTCTGCTCTTCCAATTTCCAGTTTGAATCGGTCCAGCTCAACCAGAATTTTTTATTTATTATATTCTGAATAATCATATTATAAACTCATGATTTTAATTTTTTTGAAGTAAAATTTCATAATTATTCATAATGCACATCAATATTGGTGCAGCTCCGGCAAGTATACCGGTGTCGACCTCGTAATATAGGACAGTGAAGTCCGAATATTGTATCCACAAGGAACTTAAGGCGATTGTAGTGGTGTACTGAGTGATAATGTACTAACTAGAAAAGCGAATAAACAATGTCGAGGTGTAATGCTGTGTGTGTGCAATGGTGAACATGCAAATAAGTAATTGAACGTTTGAAAAGGCAAAGAGGGAGTAGAAAGGTAATACCCTGTATTTGGAGAAGACGTGAGTCGAGATGTAATTGATTTTCACGGGTTTGATGGTCGCAACTATTCTACCTAGTGAGTTTCGAGGTAATCACCCGAGTCCACTTTTACACACGGTGTCCTTTGTAGGGCCCACTCGTGACTTAAGGTGAAGATGTCATCTTTAGCATACGCCTAGGGAGGTCGCGCATACACCTTAGCTTGGTGCTCGGCTCTTATATAGGCATGGAGGGCTCATGAGGAATAGACCATCCTCTGAGTCACCTCCACTAGACGGTTCGATCCACACGCTCAGGCCTCTGTTCAAGGTGAAATTTGTGCTAAGATCGAGTTGTGGGAGATCAAGTCACCACAAGCCTTTACACCCAACGAACTGCCTTAATCCCTCGATTATTGACTCAACACACATAAGTAATTAAATGGTTTTGCACATTGCCCCACAATCAACTACATCTCTATAGGGATTAGTTGATCATGACTGTGACATAGACGGAAAAGGAAATAATAAACATAGAATTAAATTGCATCATAACCAATAATAAAATAACAATTAACAATTGAATCATAAAACGAAACAACATAAATTAGTTATTAATCCAATTTGAAAACAACAAAGATAATCCTAAAATCATAGCAATTGATGATCTCACAATCGAGCACGAATGCACAACGATGATCTATCATATTTGCAAGTGATATAAATCTAAAAAATCCAAATACAAGAGTAAAAATGCTAGAAATGAGAAGTGGAACTAGAAATGGATGAGTGGAGGGTCTGGATATGAGATTGGAGGTCTGGAAGTGCAGAGGAGGTGGAGAAAATGCCAAAAAAATTGAACCCTTTGCCCCAAAATCGTCCTTCAGTTTATAGAGGTTCAGCAAACTGGTGTTGCGGTGCCGCTATGGTTGACCAACGATGACTGCGCCGTTATTCCCGT
>JAYMTA010006655.1:0-10216 GCA_036897625.1 Pelargonium cotyledonis
TATATGTCATTGATAGCCATCTTACCCTTGTCTTTTTCCCTATTGTCTTTGTTAGGGCTTGGCGCTCTGTTCTTATGATGGTTTGTCAGCCCTGTTTCTCTTGTTTTTTCTTTATGCTCTCTGAGATAGCGAGCCAGCTCCCCACTGCGCATTAGTCTTTCTATCTCATTCTTTAGGTCTTTTCACTCCTCTGTGTCATGACTACAATCCTCATGGAATTTACAATACTTTGCTTGGTCAACTTTCGAGGCCACCTTAAGTTCCACTTTCCCTTAATTTCCATAAGTATCTGAGATCTCGACTTTGTTAACTCAACATAGTTTATGTAATATAACCCCTTTTCTCTCTGATCTTGTGTTGTGTATGAGCTATTGTGTCCCCTTCTTTCCTGCTGACTTTTTTCTGCCCAACCACGATTGATCCTAGGTCTGTCTACTTGGAGTTTCTTGCTTAGATGCTATGGACGGTTATTGCCCTCTCTCTGTCTCTTGGTTGTGTCTATTTCCTCTGCTTGAGTATGTCTATTGGCCTTAGCCAATAATTCTTCCATGGTTTCTGGTAACGAGTTTTTCTTATTCAAAGCTTCTCCTAACTTCGACCCTATCACAAGTCCATTCACAAATGTGCTTACTTTCAATTGCTCTGCCACCTCATGTACCTCCTCTAAGGTATATGTAAAGCGATTAACATAGGCTTTGAGAGTTTCAATTTTTCTTTGAGCCATGTTTAAAAGATGCAAACTTGTTTTCTTTATCCTCTTCTTTCCTATGAACCGGGCGGCAAACAGCTCCTCCAACTGTCCAAAGCTGGAAATACTATTCTTTGGAAGGTTGTTAAACCAATCTCTTGCTTCGCCCCCCAGAGTCGTAGAGAATGCTCGGCAGAGCATGGCGTATGATAAATCTGCATGAAGCTCCATGTGTGCTCTGTAGTCTTCTAGGTGGTACCCTAGATCAGTCTTTCTTTCATACTTAGGTATTTTGGGTATCTTCAATGTAACCCGCAATGGCTCAGATGTTATGTTTTCTGTGAATGGGGAATGAGTTTCAACTGGGGCCCTCTTGGCTTTCTTTCGAGCCTCATCTTCTTCTCCTAACTTCCGCTCAATTAGCATCATTACTTCAACATGGGTCATTAATTTCTCGCGCCCCTCATTAAGGGTGCTCTCTGCCTGAATCCCTTTAGGCTTTTCAGACCCCCTAGATTTTCTGCATGCTCCTGCGAATGCCCCACTGTTTGCTTCACTTTCATGTCTACCTCTTGCTCGGTCGGTAGCTTCTGCATCCTGCGCATTAGCAGGTGCTGACACATAGTTTGGGTCATAACTTCCACGAGTCGAGTTGTTGTGTTGAGGAGGGACATGTTGGGCCCATACCTAAGGGGGGATTGGTCCTACCCCAAAAGGTAACGCTCCTCCATTCCAGTGCGGGATTGGTCCTGAGATGTAATATGGGCCAAGAGTTGGGTAGTTAGTCAAGTTCATGTGCCCTAGGTATGGATAAGGATAAGGTGTCCCAAACAGAACAGGTGAGCAGAAAGGTGAGACCACATAAGGTGTTCTTGGTGCTTGCATGTTGGGTTCTGTAGGCATGGTTTGTCCTGTAGGAGGGACGCCAAGGGGTGCTCTTGGTGCTTGGATGTTGGGTCCTGTAGGCATGGTTTGTCTTGTAGGAGGGACGCCAAGGGGTGCTCTTGGTTTCTGCATCCTTGGTCCTGCAGTCTGTCCCAAGTGCGCTGTAGGTCCATCATTTTGACCTTATCTAGATAACTCTCCAGGAGGACTAGGCTCATTCGATACTGGAGTTGTTGGACATTCTGGCCTAGGTTAGGGTGTCCCAAACACAGGCTGCTAACCTGGTATCTGTCCTCTTACCTCCATTGGTGGAAAACCGTGAGGAAAAGTAAAAGCAGAGAAACCTGTCCCTAGAGGAGCAGATCCCAGACCTCCTGCAGCAATTGACTCCATGCTTATGCTTGCCACATGTGGTCTTATAAGAGCAGTCGGTGTGAATTCTCCTACTGTAATCGATTCCATGTGTCTACTTACTGTAGGTGGCCTTATATGAATAGTCGGTGTGACTTCTCCTAGTGAGTGTCCTAGTATGTCAGGTCACAGGTTAAGATCCATTACTTCTTCGTTCCCACAGACGGTGCCAAAGTGTTGCTACACGAAGATGGTAATCCTGAAGCTTGAACTCGTGCAACCTTCCTACTGGTAACCCTTCGATAATACCTGCAAAACAAGGCCTGATGGAGGTTGTCTCCTTTAGGCTCCTCCGATGCCCAAGTTAGATATTTGCCAAGAGAGTTGTATTCTGTAAACAGTAGTGTGTGCTAATGAAAGCGTACCTTGTTATTTGTTATAATGTGTATTTATACATGTATTCTGCACCTACTAATTTTGATAGAATTAGAACTCTGCTTGGGATTCTCTGTTTGTTGGGTCTACAGCCAACTGTGAGCAGCACAACCTTCAGCCCACTATTCCTAGCTCAACACAGGGCTCATAACAATCACCTCATGTTTTAAAAGTCGACAACTAACTACCCTATCTTTTTACTAAAAGTGTAAAACGTTAAATCTAACGGAATATTCTATTTTCATTAACATGTGTTGGTCACATTCTGATAAAATATATTTTAATACCCAAAATACCCTCAGCGTCTTAGTTTTCCATTCGCCGGAAAGTCAATGGAGTGTCGCCAAAAAATTAAAAAATCGAATCGAACCACAAAGCGTAAATATTTTGTAAAACTAACGACATCATTATATTATTCTCGAAAGATGACATGAGATTAACTAAAAATTCAAATAAAATGGACAAGGAATGACAAAATTACAATTTTTAAACTTTTTTCTTTTTTTCTTTTTTTTAAATTTGGACTGTAAATCATCATTTATTTTTATAAATTGAACCCATATCCTTGTTACTCTTGAAAAAAATACTTAAAATCATGTCAAAAATCACTCCAATCGAAACTCATAATACAAAGTTACAAATTTTTTTAATCATTTTTAACTAAATTTCCATATTTTTTTTATCAAATCAGATATGTAAATGCTTCATTTTGTTAAGAAATTTTTTTTCTTTAATTTTCTCATTTTTTTTATTTCAATGGCATTCATTTGAAAATTAGAAGTGAAATTGAGGGCAAAATGGTCATTTGGTCTTTAAAGTTGACAGAGTTAGTGATTTTTTGTTAGATTTAACATTTTACACCGTTAATAAAAAGATAGTGTAGTTAGTTGTCGACTTTTAAAACATATGGTGGTCATGTGTTTTTGGCCTCAAACACATGGTGGTTTACTGTAATGATCCCTTAGTTCAATACATAAGGCACGATAAACTATTGTAGGAAAAAGATGAAGCCCAACGGGTCCATATCCCGGCTCGGCGTACACCATGTGTTTGAAGGATATGAAAACTTACACAAATGAGGACACATCGAGTCATATCCAAAGTGTGTTCACATTTAGAACGTGTTATGCATAATAGAATAAAGAGAAAATTGCATATAACCCCTATAGAGTTACGACTTACAGAAAATTACCCACCTAAATTATCAATTTTTGCAAATAACCACTTGTACTTGCCATAAGTCGATTTTGCCGTTAAGCTGGATGAAAAGTGTGAGCCTTCTTCTTCTTCTTCTTCTTCTTCTTCAATTGATTGAAAAGTTTAGCGACCATATGAAGTTTTCGATCGCCGGATTCTGTATTTTGTTCACCAGAAAATATGAACAAAACTAAACAATCAATTAACTCAACTTTTTTGAAGCTAATAAACACATGGGATAATTACACGTACCACTCTGAACTATACACACTTGGATACCCTTAACTTTTGCATTTAACTATTGGATATGTTAAACTCGATCTGTTACATTTTCCGAACGTTGAGTGGCAAAAAGACTTGAATACTCTCATAACTGAAAAAACAGCCAAACAGAGCCTTGGCCTGAATTTAAAAAATGTATAAACAAAAATCACAAATGAACTCCCAACTGTCGCCCCCTTTGTCTCTGGCAACCTCCGTCTCCCCCTCCATCTCTAGTGGTCTCCAACGATAGCACAGACCACCAACAATAGCCACAATGCTCTGCCGATCCATCGAAAAGCTCTGCCGTTGTTCGCCTTCGTCTTCATCGTCGTCTTTCTCCATAGTAGAGCTCATCGCCGCTCTTCATTTTGACCTAGATCCAATCTGGTTTGTGGTCTCTGATGCCTCTCTCTACAACCGCCACCACACATGGAAAGAAGACGAAGATAGGGCGTGCTCGGTTCGAACAACCACTACTGAACGGCTCCTCGGCTGCTCTCTTCGGTGATGGGTAGAGCACAACAGCTAGAATAGCCACCACCGGCAAACTAGTGGTTTTTGGTTTTGATTGGTTCAATTAATTTGGTTTTGGTTTAATTGATCAGATTTTGGTTTTGATTGGTTCAATTAATTTGATTAAGTTGTATGTTTGATTAAATTTTGATGAAATTGTTGATTTGTTCTTTAAATTTGAATTGAATTGTTGACTTTTTAATTTCGCAACCTTTGAATTATCCGAGGAAAAAACTCATATTCTGGCAAGTATTTGAAGTTTTCGGTGAAACTTTAATTAACATGTTTTTGATGAAAAAGAAGAGTACTATAGTGAAGGGTGTTTTTGAAATTTCAAAAAAATATAATGGTCATGTGGTGTGTATATGACTAAATTATTAGAATATTCCGTTAAATGTAACTTACAGAAAGATGTTTGACATAATGTAGTGTATCTAAAAGTTAAGGGATAAAGGTTTTTTTAGTACCCAATCTTTGCAAGTGTACCCAATTTGGTACCTAGACTTGTATTCGGTCCAATTGAGTACTCAAACTTTTATTTCAGTCCCAATGTAATACCTCCCGTCAATGTCCGTGATGTTAGCCGTTAAATGCTTATGTGTCACGCTGACATGTAATATTTGGTCTACGTGGAGTTCATTGGCTCATTGTCCTTGATGAGTAGGCGATGACTGGATTTGTTTTTTTAATAAAACCTACCTTAATAATATGTTTCTCTCCTTCTCTCTCGATTCACTGTCCTCTCTCTGTCTTTTATCTTTGCTGTTTGTTTATTCCTTCACCATTGACAAATAACCAAGGTATGAATTTAAGATTTCTTAATTTTGTTCCCGATTTCATCTTCCTCTTCTTGTTAAATTGTTATTTGTGGAATGTGTTATGGATTTTAGGGTTTCAAAAAATGACAGATCTGTAATGGAGTTGAACTTGCAGGTTAGGGTTTTTGTTATACAAGCAATGTCTGATGTGTGGCATAGATGTATTGAGTACAAGTGTAATAGGAATTATGAAAGAGAGAAAAGGTATTGTCGCTTTGAAGAGCCGGCTGTCCGGTTGATGTCATGGACTCGAAAGAATCCAGGGAGGAGGTTCTATCGTTACCCATTTTACCTGGTTAGGTTTATTGCTTTGTTTTGAAAATTTGAAATCATTGTCCACCCAAATCCTATCTCTATTGTTCTTAATTGTTCTTGTATGACCCTGTTTTTTTTTCTTCTCAAAATGTGTTGGATTTCAGAGTTTGACAAATGATTGTGGTTTCTTCGATTGGCACGATGATGACTTGGATGAGCACAATTATTACAAAATGTAATTAAGGAGCTTTATGAGGACAGAGTTGCACTTTTGCAAGAATTGAGGGAGGTGAAGGCTAGAAGGGGTCATATGTTGCAGCCAAAGCTCCTCTATGAGTTTGAAAGAATGTTCTAGCTCATGTACTAGTGTTAGGAAGAATGGTAGTGTTAGGCAGAATAGGAGTTGGTGTACATTTTGTAATTGTGTGATTGTGATGTTGTGTGCATTATTGGTCACATTTGTTGTGAGACAATTAGGAGTGGATAATGTAATGTTCAAACAGCTTATGTGAATTGATCTTCCTTTAATGAAGTAATGTTTGAATGGTTAACACTTGAATGAATGGCTGGATGGTTTTGTATTGAAACAATATTGATCATTTGTAATCTGTATACAGAGCAAGTGTATTGAAACAAGTACAATTTGGAACCATCATAACCAGTTCCTAATAACCATAAACTGACCCTATAAAAACCGGGAGCTTCCTTATAACATAATGAATTGAAGACAATAAATGAAAACATAATACTTTAAGCTTCATTGGTCATTAGTTACTGGATACAAAGTGTTCATAACTTAATCCAAAACACTGACCCTATTACAACCTGAATTGTTCATTGTTTGTTCCACACATCATAGTATCCAACAAAAGATAATAACTACCTAGTGAAGCTTGAAACATTACACAAGTCCAAAAGTAAAACATGTTGCTTACAATCAGTTAACAACCATTCATAAGTTAAAAAAAACCCATCAACTTATAAACAATTCTTAAAAGTCTTGTTGAGGAACCTTCCTCTTCCCTCTCCTTCCATTGTTCTTAACTCCCTTTTCATTTCAAGTTGGTGATGACAACACCCTTTGAGTTATATGTCCTGGCTGCAATTAGGTAAAACAACATTTGTAAGTAATGAACATGGAGCTACAAACTAAGAACATAACAAGTTGTAAGCAATGAACTATAATGAATACAATGACACACACTTACATTCAAAATTGTCATTCCATCTGCATTTTGATAGAGTCTCATCCCAATGGTCCTAGGCAATGCAAAAGGCCTTGATGGAGGGTTGGACATCCTATTAGCTTTTTTAGGAGGCAGTTTCTTTCTTCTTGGTTGAACTTCCTCAGCTACATTTTCATGTTGAATGGTTGTAGCAGGTTTAACTACCAATGGTGTTATACTTATTGGCAGCTCTTGCATTGGAGCATGTGAGAATGGCATGTCATCCAAACAATCTTCCACCTCCTGTTTAAAGTACACACATAATGCTAACAATTAATAATTGTAAACAAGTTATATGAAGTGCAAAGAAGGACTGAGTTTAGAGAAAGAACATCACATGTTCTGTTTGGTATTGATCAGCATTGTCATCCTGATTTGCAGTAACATTTGTACCAGCAACATTTCCATCATCATCTCCTTAAGCTTGAGCTTGAGCTTGAGCTTGTGCATTGGCCTATTTGAATATAGTAAAGTAAGTCATCAGCAGCATATTGAAGCAAGTGTAGTATTTATAAAGACTAAGCTAATTAGTTCAATGCCTCTTCTCGAAGTCTAGCTTCAAGTGCTAGATAATACGCTCTATCTGGACACCATCTCTTGTTATGATGGAGCTGTTTGCACTACCCACAGCTCATTTGTCGAGTAGCTTTGGCTTTTTGTTTAGTCTGATTACTACTACCTCCAGCCCTTTCATGCTCTTCCAGTCTCCTCTTCTTTTTCCTTCTACCAAGTAAGCTTCTTATCACATGAGATTGATGCTCAGGTTTGTTCACATGTGGCCAAAACTCCTCTACCCGTATTGGCTCACAAGGAAATGAATAACTACGAATATAACAGGTTTTGCTATAACATGGAGCTAAAAACTCACCAGCTTCCATTCCCTCATATTGGATGGCACAAACAGCATGTGCACAAGGGATTCCTGTCAAATTCCATCTTCTACAGGTGCAGGACATGACATTTAATTTCACAACATGTTTCTTACCATCACCTCCCTCAATCTCATAACCCATATCTAACTTGAACTTAACATTCCATTCACAAGAAAGTTCATGACTCTTACCTAGCCTTTTCTTAATCCTAGGACCATATACCTCCATTACTTTCCAAACAATCTTTTTTCTCTCATTCTCTTTGCCACATACAAGCTTAAGTGTTCCATTAATCCTATGATGCATTTGTTTCTAGCAGCTATTAGTGTTGCTTTAAATGACTCACACATGTTATTATCCACATTCTCACACTTAACTTCGGCGGGAAACATAGCCCTAGCCCAATGACGGGGATCTAAAGCAACTAAATCTTCATAAGCAGTCCCACTCATATCCAAAGCCAAGTCATACATTATTCACCTAAAAGACTCAAATTAAGTACCTTTACTTGATGCCCAGAACCTTCTCTTCAGATCCTTCCCAGGATGTTTCTTCCTCCATTTTTCGTAAATGTGTCTACAACACATCCTCTGATGAGCCTCAGGTATGACTGAATGGATAGCATTCATTAGTCCCTAGCAATGAACATTTTCCCAACAATTAGTATTCGTATCAGCAAAGTCAAATGAAACAGTTCCATCAAAGTCAAATGAAACAATTAATAAAGCAAAACATACCTTTTGTTGGTCAGAAATTATGACCCATCCAACTCCAATTTGCATTTGCAAGTCCTGAGTTAAACACTTAAGGAACCATTTCCAACTATCGGTGTTTTCAACCTCAACAGTTGCCCATGCTATAAGAAACATCTAATTGTTCCCATCAATCCCTATAACTATGAGCAACTCACCCTTCAAAATCCCCTTTAAAAAGCACCCATCAACCCCTACAAATCTCCTACACCCAGCTAAAAATTCATCTTTACATGCAGCTAAACAGACGTACATTCTTTTAAACTGTGGCAGTTCAGTCAACTCCTGAGTTTCAGTGACCACAAACACTGAATTCCTCGGGTTTGCCTCTCTCAATTCTGCTGCATAGGACCAGAGCTTGGAGAATTCTTCTATCTTCTTCCTCATTTGCTCCTTCTGGTATGCCTTCTTAGCTCTACCACACTTGCTCAAACAAACCTCAGTTCCCAAATGACTCTTCACCAACTCTTGTAGTTGCCAACTATATATCCTCGGGTTCTCGTCAATCCAAGAAGGGTTAGCTTGGATCATATTGATGCCATTGGAGACCCACTCTCTCGGCACTGTATTCCTCACTATCATTCTCACCGTTGGTTGTTATTATACTCGACTCACTATTTTTAGAGTAATAGATACTATCTCTATCACTTTCACTTTCATCACTAGTTAAATCTACCTCTTCTAGTTGTGTTTCTTCATCATGCCTATTGTTCTCTTCATTGTCTTGAACATCTGCAGACACCCCTTTTTCCTTCCTCACCCTCTTTCTTTTCTTCCTCCACTCTTTAATAGTCTTCTTAGCTAACTCCACCTCTTCATCCTCTAAGTCTTAGTCAGCAAAGTTGTTCACATCCACCAATAGTGTAGCCCCTTCACCAGTAACTATTTCCTCATCTCCAACCTCATTCACAAGCACTTGAACAACCTTGCAAACAAATATAAAAACACCATCAATGCCTAATGAGTATCAAACTATACTAAATAAGCTAAATTTGTGTTCTCCCAAATTCAAACTACACAATCAAATCTAGTTTTAAGCTTACCTTAGGATGTGCACTAGCTGCCTCAGGATCTGCATCAATTGCACCAACTCCACTACTAGCTGCTTCTGGACCTCCAACATCTGCAACAGCTACCTCAACTTGTGCCTCCTCCCCAACATGTGGTTCATTTACCACATGATCTTCTTCAACTTGGACTTCTACTTCAGCCTCCACTGCATTTGACTGAAGTCCACAACATTGTGGGCCTATATCTACCTCCACCTCACCCAAATTACCAGATTGCCCCTCTGTTTCTGGATAACTACTAAACCCACCTCTATCAATAATTACCCTTCCTAAATGCCCACCAACTTCCACCAGCTTACCATGTTCAACGTACAAACTCACTGACCCATGTTTATAGAGAAATATTTTCTTTCTCATCAATGCTATGTCATCCCCCAACAAAACCACTCCATCTAGTTTGTCATCTTCCAGCCCTCTAATATAATACATTTTAATCACATTTTCATAACCAAATTCTTTAATTTTTCCCAACATAACATAAACAGTGACATCCTCAATCACTAACTTCTCAATCCTAACCTTTCCATCTAAGTATTCAGGACAATTAAATGGTTTAACCCTAAAATGGCCTCCAAAACAAAATTTGATTTTTCCTAGGGTTCTACCATCTTCACTGTTGCCTTGCCCTGTTGCTTTCGAAGTCCCTTTCTGCTTCCTTTTTCCTTTCATGCTACAAAACAAATCCACATATGAAATATTTTTTTTTGGTTAATTGTTTCCAGGTCCCCTGGACTGTCTTTTTTTTAGAGTTAACCCATGTACTCCGACTTTAGTCGTTTCGAACCCTGGACTGTACTTTTTTTATTATTTTAACCCCTGAAACCTGCTGTAGCCAGTTGACTCATGCCACGTCACCGGTTGTGCCACATAGGCATGCACGTCAGACATCC
>JAYMTA010006656.1:0-10215 GCA_036897625.1 Pelargonium cotyledonis
AAGGTCAAACCTTGGCTTATAAATCAACACTATAAATAGGGCCCCGAGGCCTCCCGTTAAAATGTTTTTTATCATTTGAGCACTCGTAATATTGAACCGAAAACTCTCTACGTGTTCTTTGAGTGTTCATCACGTTCTTCACTTTTTGAACATACCACATAGCACTGATTCAATCTCAAATTATATAAACTTGTTTGTGTGGGATTCTCATTCTCACACCGGAGGCCGTTTCCTGAGATCACTCATGGGACTCAGCTTAACAGTGCACTACCTTACGCAGGATTATTCAGGACCTAAGTTGTCGACGTTACTGATATCAAAACACTCCCAAACTCGAACCCTGACTTGGACTTTAACCCAGACTTGAACTTCGACCTTGACTAATACTCGAATTATACTTTGACCTTGACTCTGGAAAAGAAGACCTAGAACGACATTGTATCATACCTTGATTTTGGACTTGGAAAAATAGTCCAATCAACAATGGAACCAATTGATTGGACTATTTTTTCTAAGTCCAAAATCAAGATCTAATACGATGCCGTTCAAAGTCTTCTTTTCCAAAGTCAAGGTCAAAGTATAATCTGATTATTAGTCAAGGTTCAAGTTCAAGCCCGCGTTAAAGTCTAAGTTAGGGTCCGAGTTTGGGAGTGTCTTAGTATCAGTGATGTCACAGATCAGGTCCTGAATAATCATACACAAGGTAACGCATCGTTAAGTTCAGTTCCAGGAGTAATCCCAAGAAGCAGCATCTGGTGTGAGAATGAGAATCTCACACAAACAGTTTATAGAAACTAAAGACTGAATCGGTGCTCCGTAGTCCGTTCAAAAAGTGAAGAACACAAAAAAAAACGCGATGAACACTTAAAGAACGCGAACAATACGTAGAGAGAAACTTCAGTTTGGTATTACGAGTGCTCAAATGATAAAAAGTCTAACTTTTTTCAGGAGCCCTCGGGGACCTATTTATAGTTTTGACTTACCGGTTGAGATTTGACCTTTAGTCTTCCGACATCCCAAATTCGATCGCAGGAGCTTAGTTTTTGGTTCATGAGCGAGGTTGATGTGAGAATCGACTTGGAACTTGGATGTTTTACTGGTTTGATCATAGACGGAGGACGGAGCTCTCCAAGTGAGATCCACAGCACTCCTAGTGTGGTCCATTCCAAGTGGGAAACACTCCAAGTGAGGTTCACTCCAAGTGGGACTCTCTAGGCGCGGACCTCTTTGCTAGTGCGAGTTATCTCGAACCAAGGCATGCTCGCACGCGAACTACCTCGGACCAAGGCATGCTCGCACGCGAGTTGTCACGTGACTTCTCTAGGTCCTTCACCGAATTTGTCTTCGGGTTCTCGAACCTTCCTTGGCCCGAGTTGACTCCATTTGACTGGTCCAATGTGACATGCGTCGCATGGTCATTGCCATTGGCCGAGTTCATTTAGATTTTTGGTGCCAAATCAAAAAGAAATTGAATATGACCCTGATTGTTTGATTTGCACAAAAATAAAGAGAACAAAAAATTATTTTAAAATAAAACTCGCTATAAAACATAGACAATCAATGATTAATGATTTGCTAAATTTGTCACCTCCAAACCAGCCTTCAGCCTCCATAACTTAATAAACCCAAACCCCCGTGTCTACTGTAATTAATTTTTTTATCTGATCCTTATCCACTATATAAATCAATTGAAAGACACCTACAACTCACTAGGACGAAGAATACAATACAATAAAGATAATAAAAAACACATGAGACCAAAGCTACGCGATGTTGAAAAGACAATTGAAGCATGAGGAACAGAGAAAGGAGGTTCAATTGTGTTTTTTATTAATCACTTTTAATTCAAATAGTGTAGTTTTGACACTTAATTTATACTAAGTTTAGGTGAGTTAATAGAATGTGTAGCCCACAAAATAAAAGAGTATGATTAAGACTTAAGATTTACGAAAAAAGCAACAACGAATCTGACCTTACCTTGCATGAATACCGATGGGTGGAGTGTCTGTTCCATCCCATATATAGGCCATCTGCACATCTTTTGCAATATCACAGATATGAAGTACCTTAACCAAGTCAAGCAAACAATAATTTAGCATTTCATATAAGATGCAATTCAAGAATCATTCCACAATTAATTGAAATAATAGAACTATAATCACTTGCTAGATTACAAGAGCCTATTGGATATATATGGCCAAATTACCTTGCATATCAAATTGATTTGTTCTTGTTCCTTGATCTCTCTCAGGAGCATGAAATCTTTAGAATCTACCACGCAAATGCATAACATGAAAGTTGACGAGGATAAGAAACATAAGTTGAGACATCATATCACTATAGGTGGGAAGAATACAAAATTTCTACAAAGGCATGATTTTTTGTATGAAGCATATGTCTATACAATTTCATACTTCTTCAATTGCCACCACATCTCAAGTTTATAAATATCAATAATAGCTTAACCTTAACACAATTTTTGTAAGTTAAAAAATTAAATGAATAATTATATAGACACTTATTTAATGAAGGAACAACAACCAAGCTTTCAGTCAATCTAGGTTGGAGTTAAAAACATGAATAAAGAACCAAGCCATTTCCCAAACAATGTTGGTGTCAACTACATGAATCCATTAGCAAAACTCTATGGGATCATCTCCTTGAATTCTCCTCTTTCACTCTATCCTATCTGATTTTATCTAGTCGGCGACTTGAATCATTTAGCAAAACTGTTTGGTCTCTTTCCTTCCCAAGTATTTCATATTTCTACAACAAGGAATATGTCACTGAAATTGATATGGCAAGAAAAGAAAACTTTTATTTAGAAGTTAAGGCATCCACAGATCCACAAGTTCAGTTGTGTCCACTCTTACTAAGAAGTAGAGCCCACCATGTAATAATATACTACAATCACACTTTACCTGCAAAGTGAAGGAACATTTCCAAATACTGGAGAATTATTTTTATTGACTTTGATTTAGTCAGTCAATCAATAAACCAAAGGATGACTTAAAATAAATTCTAGATCCAGTCCGGCACCATTGGATAGGTTGGGTGGCATTTATACATCACTTTTTACTTGGCTTGTGGAGTCTAAGTCAATGTCTCGTACTAATATAGGTATTTTATTTTAGAACCTATAATATTTAGGGTTGAAGACCTAGAAGAAACCATTGTAAAATATGATTTGCTATTACTATTTGTAGACAAAACAATACGTTTTCAATGGGAATTTGCATATCCCTATTGATTCATTGCAATGCACCTCAAATAAAAACTTCAAGGTGCGGGCATTCAGATAATTGAATTAAAAATTTGTTTGTTCATTCAAATTTAATGTAGTTTTGCATATACCTTCATCAATCTCAAAATCACCCAGCCATTTTCTCAAGCCTGCTATAAACTTCTTGTCCTGGTCTCTTGAGCAAAATCTTGAAGAAACTTGATAAGGCTGGAGATCTTTTCCATCATTTCCTTTATATATAGCAAAAGACGAAATTCTCTTGTTGAAAACCGCATTTACAAGCCCACCATGACTTCTCATCTGCAGCATCATGCACATCCAGCTTTTATCATACATGTTACCTCCAATTTCATGACCATCATACCCAAAATTTAGCATGATAAGCTATCAAAAACAAAATACAGACACATAAGCTTCTGTTACAAGACTTTGAGGAATCACATTTTGCCAAATCTTTAATTGGACTACTTAAAACAAAATAAAAATTAGAGATCTATACCTAATGCTAATAAATATAAATACCATATTTAGTGTGTAATAGACACAAAATTACTGTTTAATTCAATAGGGTGGTAAATAAATAGTTCATCCAATGAAAATTGTGTAACATTAGCAAGCTAAATGGCATGAGTGGCACTCCAAAACTTTGCAATGATGCCTTGGCTGATATGAGATTTAAACACATTGAGAATGAGAAGTAGAAGCCTAGAGTGGTAGATGCAAGGAAAGAAACCCATCCTATCCCTCTAAATGCAATTGATGATTGAGAGATAGAAGATGCTAAATATCATTTTTGTACAGATTAAGGGGATAGAATATAGTGAATGGTTTTGGTCTAACATACAAAATGGATACATCGATATTTGCATTGCACTTTCAAAATTGGATGACACTTAATGTATAAATGTTGGTTTGTATGATATGCCATGAAAATATTTATTTCAACTAGCAAGTTCACTATCAGCTATGCAGTTGCATTTCCTCTTAATCAACCAACATACAATCTAGCAACGGATGCTTGATGACCTTTACCGATACTCCACATATACATATGTGATTACCCTATGTTTATTGCAGCTCAAAGAAAGAGCTACAAACAAAAAAAAAAACATGCTTAAACTATTCACACTACTTTATGTAGTATAAGATCAAGTTTAATAAAATAACAAATGGTCAATCGTACTTCAATTTTTCACCACATTCTTTATCAAAATGAAGTGTGAAATTAAGTGAATAAGACTAAATTACATGAGATGTATTTACTGGCTAGGTGGATTATAATAGATTGACTAACAATGTGTGAATTGTCAAAAATAATGCAGGGTGCACTGCCTAGGCACCATTTAAGGAAAAATGTTTTAGGCAGATTTGAGTTCTCATCCAGCTATGCAATTGTTTAGTTATCACAAGTTCAAATCAGAAATTGAGACAAAAACTATGGGAACTCTGAACTTATTAGAGAGTTTCATTCATTCATTCCAAAAGAGAAACTTTTTCAATAAATTAAATGTTGGCAGCACTACTGGTAATTTTATCAGTTTGTTGAAGTTCACTACAATGCTCTTTTGGCTTCAACATGTTCATACATACAGGATGTCTTAGATAACTAAGTTACATAAAACGATCCATTTCCTTCTATTCAACTTATTTGCAAGAAGTTGAGAAGAGTGTAGTTTAGGTGACATTTTCCAGTTGTATACATGTCATAGTTTTAAGGACTATGGTACATATTTAAAGAATAATTATGAAACAAATTGAGTAAGAGGTTATATTGTTAACCTTTTTATATTATTTTGTGTTGTCCATTTCCATTGTTTTATAGACAACAGTAATACCAAAGCCTTTCCCCAAAATATGTTGGGGTTGACAACATTTATCCTTTAGCAGAATTATTTGGGTTTCTCTCTTTTTACTCTATCTCTACACTCCATCCTATCTAGCCTCATGTCCTTGGTTTAAGTCTTGCATTATCATGTTTTTCCTTGATATTTCCTTTCCATAATAACTTGGGTCTGCCTTCAGTCTTTTAATTTAATTTAACAGAGTTTTAAGCTTGTCTCAACCTACCACATTCCTCCTTTTCCGAGTCTTGGAACCAATCATGTAAGAAGAACACATCAAGGGTTTCCTCTTTTTCCATACACTTATTTTTACACCATAGGATCTTAATAGGGCTTTCAATTATTAGCCTATCAAGCTGAACCAATTAAAATGTTAAACTCAGATGACATGACAATCTAAAAGTGTTCGGTAAGGTCACTTGAACAAAACAAAAAAAAAAATTGTGAGAGAGGACATTAGAATACATGAACAGCCATATGCATAATATAATCTATAGCCAGGAAAAGCAATGTGGACACTAATTTAACGAGAGTTAAACAAATACCACAACACCATAAAATTGAATTATATCTCCTGCCGATTCAATATGAGGAAGCTTCTCCAAGTCTTCAGCAAAAACATTAACTGATATTCCAGGTTTGTGATGTGATTCATCAATTAGTTTTAGTGTACATACAAAATCTGCAAAGAAAACATAAATGATCATCAAGAAGATTGGGTAGAACCGTGGAACTAAACCAATATTGTAGAACAAACACCCATAAAAGAGTAAATATGGCCAACCACAACAGCACTAACATGTTATCCAATGCAACATCAACAGCATCCAATTATGAATTCACAGCTTTCTGAAGATACATTGTCCTTATCTTAATCAATTAGATTACAAAAGGTAAAAGATATCTAAGCAAATAATACATTAACACAAACTGGCTCAGAACAGACACCTTTAAAGAAAATCTCATCATTCTACTACCAACCAGTGGGTAGCAGCCGTGAGTCCGGCCTTTTTTTCATCATTGCCAGCAAAACTTAACCTGAATCTACAACTGCATGTATACATATCAAGGATCCTAAATAGAACATAGGCAGTAAAACTAGCAAGAGCAAGTTTAATTCTTGCCTATGGAACAACGAGTGATGAGAAAGAAGCAAATAGCAAACCAAAAGAGATGGGTTTTGGGGTCATAAAAGAATTGCAATATCGAATTAAACCTACATTATCAGATTCATATAGGGCTATAGATTCGTAGAGCAAATATATGATTTTTGGGGTTAAATTTTTATGCACCCCTGAACTGTAGAAAATTTTGAAAGTAACCATTAGTTACATTACATACTGTTTTTAATTTACTTTTTATTTAAAAAAAAAAGTACCCTTAAATTTCAGTAGTGGTGTATCAAAAACTAATGACACAATTAACCAATAAAAATGCATTTTTGAAGTAATCATAGAGTTACTGTCCAAATGTTATATGATATCAAAAATCAATATATATAAAAATAATAAATAAATAAAAACAATTCAATATTACTTTACATGATAGTATGAAATCAGCACCAAAAAAATATTAAAAAAATCCAAAATAAAATACAAAATTATGAAATTTCCTGTTTCTAGATTCATATTATTTGTATATCTTGTATTTGAAAAACTTTAAAGTCATATAAAGGATTGGTCTATAACTGTTGTTAACCAAAGATTTAACTCTTTTATCTTTTCTGTGACAGTCAAGCAAGATCAGAAGCTATGGAAAAACTTAGATCTGTATCAGGAAAAGCTCCAAAATGGAAAACTAGGCACAATGTAACAGCAGATCTGTTAAAAGCAAATGATGAGAGTAAAGTGGAAGATGCGAGTGGCTCAGAAGAAACCTCATAGAAATGTTCATCATTCTACTACCGACCAGAAGCAGGTAGCAGCCGTGAGTCCGGCCTTTTTTTCATCATCGCCATCGAAGAAAAATAGGAGCATACCTGTGCCTCTGGTCCTCCTGGCCGCACCGTACTCGAGAACCACGCCGATGAGGTTCACTTTCTGGTTCGCTGCACCAATGGCGTCTCTTATCTTCAGAAACGCATAGTTACCTTCCTCACTCTTCATTCTCTCTCTCGCTCTCTGCTCTCAGTTGTACATTTCTAGGGTTTTGCTTTGTGGTGCGGCTATTTGTGTAAATTTGCTCTTATATTTTGGAGGGAAAAGCAGGTGCGAAATACCAAAAATTCAAGCTCCATGTCATTACATTTGTAATTAGGGGTAAATGGGTAATGACAATGGGTTCGGGTTCGGGCTCGGGCTCGGGCTCAAGCTCAAGCTCAGGGGTGTTAATTTGGACCGACCCGAACGACAAGGAAACTATTTTTGAGGAAAAAAGTTAAAAATAATGTTTTAAAAACTGATCCGGAGGTCAAATCGGTCTTGTGTCTGGGTCAACCGGTCGGGTTGGCAATTTTTTTTATATATAAAAATATTATATATAAGACCCAAGTATAGTCTGAATCTCTAGGCCTCTACTACAAATGATGTCGGTTCACTTCATCAACATCAATGCACCGATTCCGGCCAATCATCTGCATTAACGCACTAATTCCGGCCAACCATCTACCGCATCTATGTCTATTCGAAGCTCCAATTCATCTTATTAAACCAAATAAAAGCCTTTATCTTACTCAGACTCATCAATCATCATCATCATCATCAATGATCTTGTTCAACAATTTACGAGCCAGTAAATTAAAGGACAAAAACACACGAACTCAGAGACCATGGTGTCGGCGTGGAGTTGGGGGTGTGAGTGAATAAGTTAGAAGGAAGAGATGATTTTAGGTTTTCTTTCTTTTTTGGGCAAATTGCGGATAACCCCCATGGGGTTACCACTAGTTGCAAAAAACCCACCACCGGTACAAGTTTAAGCAAAAAAATCCACTACAACTTGCATTTTTGTTAAGTTGGATGGAAAATGCGACTGAAAACATCATGTGCACATCACATGATGTGTTATTTTTTTAAAAAAAAAATGGCCAAATTACCCTTCCCTTCTTCTTCTTCTTCCCTTGATTGAAAATTCTGGCGACCATATGAATTTTCCGGTTGCCGGAATCTGCAATTTATCGTCGAATTATTGTATAATCAAACCAAAACCAATAACACATATCATTTGGCATGTAATTTCCATACATTATTGAATCAAACCAAAACCAATATCACTGAATCAAAACAAAAACAAAACCTAAAAAAAGGAAAAAAAAATCAGATCTACACTACACTACATGTACCTCTCTCATCCCTAATACCTTGCTTTTCATATCTCCTTTTGTCCTTACTTTTATGGAATTATTTACATCTTCTTTGATATTACCTCTCAAAGTTAATTATGTCTTAATTATTTGTATTTATGATTTCTAGCATGAGATTCTTGTTTGTTGGGTTTAATCTTGTGGTTTCTGAGTACCATGTATATTATGTTCTTGATTCTTGTTAGTTTAGCTCTTCTGAAACTTGGATTATGAGGCAAATTTCAGGCTTCGGTTGCTCACTCAATTTCAGCTTAGCTAAATGGGTCTTTGTTTTCCCACTAACTAGTATTTTATCCCGGCATTGCTCAGGAGCAATATTATTGAATGTTAATGTTGATGTTGATTATAATAATTTCAAAAAACCATATAAAAACAAACTAAAACTAAAACCCATCAACTCAATACAGTATTAGAGAATAAAGAATCCAAGTGAACTAATTTTTGTCCATCATTAAATTTCATTCATACTCAACCAAGTGAATTAGTGAGAGATAAACGACCCGTCCAGATCCAATATTTTTAATGAAGTGTCATCACCTCATTAATGATTTAGCCTAAGTTAAAAATAATTTGGTTTCGACTCCTCTACTCCTAATACATTAAGTCAATATGAGATTTACACTGAGAATATATATTCTCAAACAAAATTTTATGGGCATACGAGACTAAACCAAATATGTTAGAGTATGTGACATCATGAATAAGCCTTCATATTCGATAAATTTGTAAAATACAATAAACAAATTTCTAAATTTCTTTTGAGAAAATTTCATCTATTAAATTAAATTACTATTCACTTGAAATAATATAATATACTATTTAATTTATCTTCTTTTTGAATTTTAATTTTGACAATTATATGGAAGCTATCTAATATATGTTTAGTTTAAATTTTGAATTTATTAAACAAACTCAAAAGGTACAGTAAGAAAATATTTAACTGATTTAAGAATGTAAGTTAAATAACTTCTTTTAATCAATTGTTTTATCAAAATTCACTTGATCATTGACTTCACCTTCAATATAAAAGGTTTAAAAAGCATAACAAAATAATAATACGTATTAGTTTCAACCATTAGGTTGTGAAACTAATAACTATGAACATACTTTTAACATATTTAGAAGAAATGAATCAAATACATTTTATATTGATCTATACATAAACAAACATATTAACACAAACAAATGTGTTAAAATGTACAAACTAAAAGTAGCATACATGCAAATTGTGGAATTCTCGCATGTCACGAACAAATTTAAATAGTGTTTTATTGTTGTTTTTCTCAAGTTTCTAATATGTGGAAGAGATCCAATACATGATCTCTAAATAGCAAAATTATGTTGATACTTGCATTCTTTATTAAACTTAGCCTTTCTAACTAATGGCATCAACAAAATTTATTTTTTAGTTCTACTCAAAATCTAGCTTTTTACATATGAGAGTATACATAAAGAAAATCATGTATCTCTTTTTTGATACATTAAAACAATTTTAAAATAAAAGTACTCACCTTCGTGTTTATACTTATATTAACTATTTTTGTATAACTGTAGATCTACTATATTAACTGGTTATGTGTCAATCCATTAGCATAATTGAAATTGAGATTATGATTAATTAATATTTAATATATTTAATATTTTATTATTTTGAAAATTGGTTATGTACTTGATGCACCTGTTTTGACCGAGGTCAAATGCAAGCACACTTGGATGTCGAGGTGGTAGTCTTCTTGTCCACATACGCAAGGGTTTCCTCTTAGTTTCTAAGTTTCAAATCTTCTTGTCGTCCGCATAGCTTGTCTTCCTGTCACCTGTCACCTGCGGGGCCC
>JAYMTA010006657.1:0-10215 GCA_036897625.1 Pelargonium cotyledonis
AATTGTTTTTAATATTTAAAACTAACCCCGTCAGTTAGTTTTGACGGATTCTGTTAGTGATTTAACGGAATGGATCTCACGGGAACGAGAAATGCGATACTATGATCTCGCAGGAACAAACTAAAGTACAGGGACTCCGGTGGAATAAATGGAATAGTACAGGGACTCCTGGAGTTATTTTTCTTTTAAAAAATTATTGTTTCAATTTAGTCCCCACCGACCGTCATTAGTCTAACTTAATTGATCATTAACTTCGATAACATTGTGTTGGAGCGTCATTTAAAAATAATTAAATAATATTATTGTTTACACGTGTAGCAGTGACATTGAATTTTGAATAAAATTAAATATAAATTTACTTGATTGGTTAATACATTATTTTATATATGATATATGTTTTCTATTTTACCCATTAAAATTTATGATCCTTTCATTTTTACTCTATATTTCATCATGGTTTCTGATTCAATGAAGATGGAACTCCAATCTCCAATCAAACACTAGATTCAGTGGAGAGATTTCCCAACCTTTGAAGCTTCATCGTTATTTGAAAAGTCATTACATACTCTTGTTCATCTTCTTCTTCTTCTTCTCCAATTTTTGGGGTTTGTTTTTCATCTCGTTATCTAAATATCCATCGCTTGAGTGTGCTTACTCATGCAATAAGTGTGATTCGCCACCACCATCTTAGCCTTAAATGCCAGATTTGTTAGAGATTTCCCTCTTCGGTCTCATCACCGTTTCAAATCTATTCAAGATCTTTAACCACGCCAACCTAAATTTGAGGATCACATGATTTTGTATCCCATAGACTTTAAATTATTTTGACTTTAGCCCCTAACCGCAAACGTGTGTGGTTTTGACCTTTAATGATTATGTTTTTATAATTTTGATCTTGTCGATCAACTATTCTAAGTTGCTCATCTCCATGTCATATTCATCATACACGTTAGCTAACACATAATCCCGAGCTTCACCATGTCAACACATCATCATGGTGTGTTCATCTTCATTGACTTACCCTTATTCTTCGTTGGTTTTGTAATCGACAGTTAGAGTTTCGTTTGCAATGGGAGCTGGAAATATGGATACGAATAAGAAGTGCATGAGTAGTGAATCTTAGTTGAGTACACGACGAATTATTTCTTTCATGATTATAAGCTTGGGCATATTAGCATATGTGAGATAAAAGAATGGCGAGGATGAGCATGTTTTGATGAACATGAAGAACACTTGATGAACATCAATTACATATGAATCCAAAATTTTCAAAAGAACGAGGAACCCATCTCTATCTCACACCAAATCACCATATCCAACCTCCATTGTTGCTTATATTGCCAAAGCTCGCAAACACGCACAAGAACATAATACCTAGCCACGATGGTCCCATTCCAGCGAGTTTCACCCATAGAAAACGAACAAGTTAAAGTCAATCATGTACTTATGGTTCTTTGAAGAACACGGTGTTGCTAACTCGATTGAGATTCATTTCTTCATGCTGAAGAAGATAACGGAAACAGACAGTGCGACGTAGTTTAGGACTACTACTCACGAACGACACCATTTACGACTGAAGATGAAAAGTTGCTACATGAAATACGCCATTTCATTAAGAGAGGCACAAACGGTGACGTGGTGAAGTTCGACTAATGTGTCCGTTGACTTGGATGAACAAAATGACTTGACGGTTAGCAACTTAAGACGGTCGATAGGGCCAAAATCATAAAAACATAAATATAAATGACCAAAACCACACAAATTTGAATCCACAAGCTCACCACTGACACCACTAACACCACCACCGGTTGGAACCATCTTCCTCATTAATCCTTAATCTCAAATCAATTTTCGAAACCATCTTCCTCATCAATCCATCGCTTGCCGAAACAACCAAGCCAACCACTGACACCATCGTTGATGTCCATAATTGTGGTCGGGAGTTGGTTAAAAGGCCGACGACGGCCTATTCAGATATGCTTTTGTTTCTTCCTTTTCGCTTCAATTTCATTTTGCTTTTGGTTGTTGGATTGTCGTATATATAGGGTTTCGGTGGTTTGGATCTCTGGCCACGGGGCCACCTCCATCTTTCTTTTTCCATTCATATCTGGAGAGGAGATACTCTCCAACGTGGCTCCCGTGACGGGGCTTCCGTCTGACTTGCTACCGGAGGTTGCTTGGCCGTGGAGACTCGTTCCGCCGGCATCGAGCTTCAGACGGTAAAGGAGGTCCGGGAATGTGATGTGAAGAACACCAAAATTTCAAAGGGTAATAAAGTAAAACCTCATTTTTAATTCTTATTTTTAGGAAGTTAGTTGATTTTGACGGAATTCGTCAATTTTTTAAAGACATTGACTATCACGGAGCAAAAAAGATAGTTCAAGAACTGCTCTGAAACAAAATAAAACTAAGGACTAATTTGAAACAAAATGGACAGTACATGGACAAATCCGAATCTTTTTTAACTCTTTTTTTTTCTCTCTCTACTTCAGTTACCTCGTAAAAAATTCCATCTATTTCTGTTTCCTCTCATTTTTCTCATCAATCGACAATCATCTCTCTCCACTATCTCCGGAGCATTGCTGCCACCGTTCGGCTGATTCTCATCATCTCTTCTTCTTCTTTCTTCTCCTTTTTCTCTTTTACCTCTCACTCCCCTCTCGTTCTTCAGACCGATTTAGGCGGATACTGCTCGGAGAACAGGATCTGCTCGTGGCTGATTCTAGCTTGTTGCAGCGGTCGTTACAGTATCCGGATTCGTTCCCGGCAACGGCGGTTTTATTCTGGCAATCTCTACCTGTCATAACTCGGCGTCGTCTTTTGTGAATTCGTGATTTGCTCATACATTATTACATAGCTGGGTTAACATTACCCTTAGTTTGTTGTGCTGCGAGAGGCATGGGTTTACTTAGGCACGACTCGGGGCCCAGTGGCGAGGCAGGTCCAAGCTCCTCCACCACCACCGCCATGCCCCGGCGGTTTCCGCTCGCGGCTCAGCCGGAAATTATGAGAGCCGCCGAGAAGGACGACCAGTACGCCTCCTACATCTACGAGGCTTGCCGTGACGCTTTCCGCCACCTCTTTGGTCCTCTATCTCTCTAGGTCTTTGCCTCTTGCTTCTTCACTTCATATTTATCGTCAAATTCTGATGCATCGTTGTCAATTTCTCAGGTACAAGAGTGGCCGTGGCTTATCAGAATGAGGTTTGCCCCTTTACTCCTGTTCCTTGCATTTTTTTTGCTAAGCAAGCTTAGAATTTGTAGATGAACACACATTATTGCTGCAATTCTTGCTGAAAATCAATTAATTCGGTGTATTTATGGCTCTGTATTTTTTAGAATGTCCATGAACCCTCTAGTTCTTTATGAGACCAAATATAGTAGTAGTATATATTAAAATTATAACTTGCAAGCTTCAATCTAGCCTTGAGATTTGGGCTGCTAGAATTGTGCTCTAAGGGACATGTAGAATATACTAGACTAGCTTGACCCCAGTCGAATTGCTAGTTATGGAATCCCTAATATCAGATTCCCGTGTTTAAACAGAAATGAAAGACCATTGAGCTGAAGGAGTCCAAGTAATGGAATCCTGCTATTCAGAGCTCTAAGAAACTACACTACTAGGGCAGCTTTGAAAAAATCATCTGCTCCAGAGCACATACCTCTGATTTAAGTGGAAGATAGAACCATAAAAAATCACATAGCCATTGTGTTATCTTTGGTTGCACGCAAATGCAATCATGCTATACATTACTAGTTTTTCTTTTCTTTTCATGTACATCTATGTAAAACTTAAAACACCAAGCTGCTACGTTAACCTTAAAATTGTCGTTTTGCAGGCAAAACTTTTTGGGCAGATGCTTTATTATGTATTGACAACAGGCTCAGGGCAGCAAACACTGGGTGAAGAATACTGTGACATTACTCAGGTATTACCTCTTTACTTTTGTATACATGTTCTTGAATGGAACTTTAATATTATGTGCTTATAGCCTCACATCTGACAATGTAGTATCCTAAATGACTGTCAGTTTTATGTGTTTTTCAGCATAACAAGACAATGATTAACGTGTTTCTAATAAGTTGAAATCTCTGGGAAATCCGGACATGTGAACACTCGGTGATAGTGTGATGCCCACCTCCAGTACAAATAATAGAAATTATGATATCTGATATGTTAAGGCCGTATACAGAACTTGATATATCTACGGAGTTCATTGCATAGTGCAGAAATTATGATATCTGCCAAGGCTATTGCAATTTTTTATTAATTGTGAAGTGATTTTGTGTAGCCAAACATCAAGTACATTGTACACTTATACTGCATGACTGTTTGAAATAGTTTGCTGTATTTATAGGTTGCGGGCTCTTATGGACTTCCACCAACACCAGCAAGGCGTGCTCTTTTCATTGTATATCAGACAGCTGTTCCATATATTGCAGAAAGAATTAGGTTCCAAACTCATCTCTTTTTTTATTTGAGTTACAATTTCTTGATAATCTTTTCATTTTAATTGATGATTTCTCATGATTTTCAGCTCTAGAGTTGCTTCTCGTGGTATCATCCTAGCAGATTCTCAATTTGATGATCAGTATGGCAATGATGCTTCTGGGATCAGTGTGGTTCAGCCTTCATCTTCCTCTGCATCAGGCCCATCCAATTCAGCTTTGTCAAGGCTGAAAGGGAAATTTGCCAATTTATGGTTGTGTGCGGTTCAGAGATGGCCAGCGGTATGTTTATGTTATTGATCTAGATGACTTTTAAGTTTCCATCAATAATTGAAGATAGGAGCTTTCTGAAATTAGCTTAATACTTAAATCACAACTTCTTATTTTCATTTCTCTCTCCCCAGCCCTCACCCCCAGTATATATTTATGTCTGCACACATGATCAAAGTTAAAGTAATGTAGTTTTATTTTCTTATTTTGAGCCTAAAGATCTAGTTATTCAGTGTAAACACTCCAATTGGGTTAGGACATATCACGTGACTGAGATTGGGGGCAAGTCTCCAGTTCTAACTGTTATACCCAATCAACTTGCTGTTGAATTCAGAATCTCAGTGACCTGCATATATTTGCTGATGTTTTTATGGTTTTATTGTTAAGGTTCTTCCCTTTGCCCGTGAGTTTTTGCAACTGGTTCTTCGTACTAATCTTATGTTCTTCTACTTTGAAGGTGATTTTGTTTTCCTCTAAGGTTCATGTGTGTGTTACAAATATGTGGGGTAATTTAATAATCTTATGTATTCTGCGTCCGACAGGCCTTTACTATCATATATCAAAACGAACAGCAGGCATTCGTTATGTATTCATTGGGAAGCCATTAAATCAAAGACCCAGGTTCATGCTTCTAGTTGCAATTTTTTGTTATGTTTGCACGTATTTTATTATATCCTTACCTGGAAGTGGAACTCCATACATTACAAACAATGTTTCTTTGCCCAGACACGCAAATTCATGCTTTGATAAACTAATTTTTTTGAACTCGAGTGGGCTTCTAATGCAGATACCAGATACTGGGCGTATTCCTTTTAATTCAGTTATGTATCATTGCTGCTGAAAGTCTGCGGCGCACCAATCTTTCTTCTATTGCAAGTTCTGTTCATCAGACATCTTTAGGGCCACATCAATCTTCAGCAGGTTATTAATTTTTTAACTTATTGTTTCAGGCTTAAATTCTATGGCCTGTTGTATCAATTAGGTATTGTTTTTTTTTTTGTTGGCAAATATATCTTGGTTCTTTAAACTAAAATGCAAAATCAAATCAAGTGAAATATTCCTTGTGTGCCCCATCCTTCATGTTCAGAGGTTAAAATAGATAACATTGTACACTGCATGGATAACAAAGTGAAACTTCCTAAATTTTTGGAGTGAATATAAGATCTAGAAAGCTACAAAGTGCCATCTTCAAAACTTTAGTTTTGAATGTTCACCTTTTTCCACGGGGATGTATTAACTGTACTATACTCCATAGTGTCATGGCATATATATATTCTTCTGTGCCAAATTGCTCTAATCAAACTTCTCTATTCATGGGCCTGTAGGTCGTGGTTTACCTGTTCTAAATGAAGAAGGCAATATGATCTCTCTGGATGCTGACAAGGGGAATTGGGTCTCAGATTCTGCATCAACTTCGGAGGTATAATCTTAAGTATTTTCATTGAACGTTCTCATCTATCATTTGGCAATATTATTTCAACTGCTAACCTGTTTTATAATACACAAACACGATTTACCATGATATGACTTATTAACATGGATAAAAAATAATACTCCGTATAAAATATATATTAGCTTTATTTAATGGGAAATTAAAGGGATAGAGAACTTGGGATCCTGCATGTAGATAATGTAATCTCTCATGATTTATTCAGTCTCAAGCACTAACCGGGGTCAGCAAATGCACACTCTGTCTAAGTCATCGCCAGCATCCAACTGCTACGCCCTGTGGTCATGTGTTCTGCTGGTGGGTTCTCTCTCTCTCTCTCTCTCTCTCTCTCTCTCTCTCTCTCTCACACACCCACACACACACACACACACACATCATAATCATCACAATCATTTTATGTCATGTAGGAACTGCATCATGGAATGGTGTAATGAAAAGCCAGAATGCCCTCTCTGTCGTACCCCGATAACTCATTCAAGCCTTGTATGCTTATATCATTCAGACTTTTAGCACTTCGTCTATTCACCTTTGCAGTCTGTAAACGGAAATGGATAAAAGACAGTCTGTTCCTTCACAAGCATGAAAACAATTTTGACGCAATTCCTCTCCAGTGTCTAGATCGAATGAGTAGAGCCCAACGCCAACATGATGATATGGGATTTCATGAAAGAGCCTAATTTTCCCATCAACTCAAATGAAGAAAGAAGGGGGAGAGAATTTGGGTTGATTGCATAACTATTGGTCACTACTTCTTGCCGCGGCTTGGAACGGGGGAAGGAAAAAAAGCTTATGTTGAAATTTATATGTTTAGATGAATAGTATTTACTACTATGTTGCCCCTGTTTTATAGTGTTGCTGGCTTTGTTTTGGGATGATTCCATTGCTTGCATAAGATTGTGGCGTGTAAAGAATCTTACTACGAGCCAGTTGTTGATACCAATATGTCATTGATATTCTCTTCTCAAATTCAGTTTCTGATTTTTCAAAGTAAAGGGATTGAAGATAATTTGATTAGTATTTAATTTTCTTTTGATGTGCTAATAGAGGACTCTTTTTTGTCATGTTATAATGGTTAACTTGGGAAGAAAATACAATTATTTTGGGGTAAAATATTTTTAGACCATCTGGACTTGTTTTCATTTGAGATTTGACCCATATATAGGATTTTGCCTCTTTTCAAACCTTGGACTTGCATATTTTTTCTTTTTAGTCCAGTTGACCTACTAATGCGGGTTTCAACTGACACGTAAGCTACAACCGCCATGTTATCACCGCCATGTTAGATTTCGTCGCCACGTCAGCCACTAACCACATTCTTGATGAAACGTTGTGTTTTGATTATGAAGATGGGACAATAGTTTTGATTTTCAAATCACACTAACACATGCTCTTCGTTCTCCTCTCCAAAACTAATTAATTAGAGCCCTAAATCTCCGTCTTTCACGCAAATACAACAACTGAATCAACATAGTGAGTCTAGTAATATTGCAACTCCTTCTCATTCAAACCACAGCATTAAGTTCGCCAACGCTCGCAGCTCCGCTCCCAAGGACAAACGAAGAGCTGCAGAGGCGGCTCCGCCACCGCCGTCCACCGCCAACGGTGCCGAGTTGACCTCTCCCTTCTCGAAGCTGCCGAGAAGTCCCAAAACGTCGTCGAAGTGCTCGATCTTTGAAGCTGGTACTCTCCTTCAAGCGCCGCCTCAAGGACAACATCAAAGCTTACCTCAAGTACCTTGACCAGCCCGACCGCTTCGCCTACTCTGAGGTCGAGCTCCACAATGAGCTCCATTCCAAAAGCTCAAGGTCCTTGCCGGTGAGCCTGAGATCTACCCCGATTTGGTGAATTTGAATACTGTTCCTTCGATTCTTAACCTCCTCAGTCATGAGAACACTAATAATAGTGAAGGAATACTAATATTCCTATGATTCTCAACATTATGCTCCGATCCAAATTTCGGCTTCAATTGCTACGGGATTTGTCGGACAAGGATATTCTCGACGATAATGATGAGTCTGCTTTTAGTTGTTTGAAACAAAAAATAAATAAAATGCATGAATGTGGTTCGTGCTTACGTGTCAGTTGAAACCTGCATTAGTAGGTCAGCTGGACTAAATAGAAAAAATATGCAAGCCCAGAGTTTGAAATGAGACAAAACCCTAAATAGTGGTCAAATTTTAAATGAAAACAAGTCAAGGGGATCTATAAATATTTTATCTTTTTTTTTTTTTATGGATGGTCATTTATATATATTCATATGTTGAATTGTTCCAACTTTAGCTGGTTTTTGGCCCAGAAACACACACATTCACATATTCCTAGGGGGAGTGGCAGTGCCACCCACGTCTTAACTAGTCAAAAACCCAACCAACCCAACAATCACTGTCTCTCACTGTTTTTATTGAGTCTTCACTCACAATTTTTGCCTCTATCCTTACGTGCCTGCCACCATGTCTCTATACACTATACACCATTACGAAAATGAATTGATTGAAGAGTATAGGAATTTTGTTTACCAAGTCTTCAAATGATTAGTATATGGTGATCTTCCTTTATTTAATTAGACCAATTTGATCATGTAATTTACACTTTATGGGTATTAGAAAGAAAATCAATACTTCTAGTTGGGTACTAAAAATAAAATAACACTTTTTATTTTAAGACAATAATACGTTAAACATGACACTTATTTTATAACAAACAAAGTATTCAAAACAATTACTTTGTTTAATTTGGCTTGGGCGGAATCTTGAAGTTCAATCCTAACTCACTCTCTCACGAGTTTAATTTGGCTAGACAAGATTTTTACTACATTGTACGACATTCATTGTAACAGATTACTTTACTAGACAAAAAAAATCAAAGTTTGTCCCACCTTGTTTGGCCAAAGTTTGATTGATATGACTTATTAGGATTTTCAATGCACTGCATGAGATCTAAGCACCACATATTTGCCGAGGTGATGCGGCTCTCATCATCCACGTCAAAAACATGGTGGTAAGATATATGAATGAGATGAGCAACAATGGATAAGAAAATTTAGGTATGAGCACAGTAAATAGGCTATATCATATTTAATGGAGGCAAGAAAGACATGATGAGTTGGACAAGCACGCTACATTTATCCATGGCAGAAGAAATCTATACGGTGCACCACGAGAAAAAAGTGTTCGCAAGTCGTTAGACAGAAAGGAAAAGTGATACGTACAAAGAGAAGTTGATTAAATAAACAAATATATGAGATTTACTTGTTGTCATTTTTCGATTATCTTATTATCATCATTGATTGAAGATGATGTGTGTATAAATTTTTTCAAGATCCTAAAGATAGAAAACTCAATTTAATAAAAAATGGAGACACATGAGAAAGACAACGCGTTGGAATAATGTCATTAAAACATTGAGTCAAATAACCAAAAATATTATTAAGTTTCTTGATACATAGAAGATAATGCAAATGTTTAGAGTTGCATGAGCTCTTAAACTAAGGTGAAAATCATTAAATGTAACAAATAATAGAACACATGTTCTGTCTTTAGTTGAAAAAATGACACGTTTACGGGTGATTGGTGTGATTATTGTTGAAAATTATATGACATCTCTCTATGATTAAAAACCATTGAGCCAGCACACGTCTTCACTAGTCAAACCCCATCATCAATCACTGTCACTCAGGCTTTTTCTTTGGTCTTCACAATTTTTATCTTCTTCTTCTAGTTTATACTCCATACGTGCCTGCCACCATTTTTATCTTAATTAAAAACACCCAAAATACATTTAAACCCAGAAGAAAAATTAAGCCTTTATTATAAAAGAAGCCCATACGAGGGAAGAGAAAAGGGCACACAGTCCTACATTTCTCTCTCTCCTTCTCATGTGACTGTCCTAGCTCTGTCACAACCCTAATGTCTCCTCCTCTTTTTCTCTTGCTCCTCCTCTCCTCCTCCGTCCTCCTCCAGATCTGCTCCGCCGCCGGTGAAAATGCCAACTCCGACGCCGTCACCGTCGACGCCTCCCTCACCTTTGAAAACCACAGGCTCCGCCAGG
>JAYMTA010006658.1:0-10215 GCA_036897625.1 Pelargonium cotyledonis
TCACACGTTATAATCTCCCCAGATCCTCCTTCCTGATCTCTCTCTCTCTCTCTCCCATTTTCTCACACATCACCTGGTAGAGAGAGAAAATAGAGAGCAGCCAAAAGGAGAGAGAGAGACTCACAAGTGGTAGAAGAAGAAGAAGAAGAAGACTCTGTTCCTGAAACAGAGAGAAGCATTACTCTGTTTCTCTCTCTTCCTCTGTTTATCCCCTGTTTTTGAAGCTCAAAGGCTCTGTTTTTACCTCAAACCTGTCGCCATGATCTCGTTGAAAGCAAACACTTTTCTGGTAATTTAATCTCAACCCATTTCTCGAATTGGGAATTTAACCTCACCCACTTCACTCAATCTTCCCTAAACCCGCTCGTAATTTCAAATTTTCGTTTTTTTTTTTGAAATAATTTGAATCTGGATTTCGATTTGTTGTTCCTTTGTTGGGTTTTAGAAAAATCGGTGTTTTTGTTGCCTTTTGTTATGTACAGAGCATTTCGAGGAGCCATGGAGGTTTGGCCCAACGTCCGGCGAGGCCGTCGGTGCTGGTGAAGGTCTCTTTGGGCTCCAATGGCCGAGCAAGCGAAAGTACCGGGAATGTTTTGGTGGAGAGCCAATTGAAGGAGATCAGGGAGGTCGCGTCCGTCGTCGAAGTGGAGTCCGATACCGTCGAGGAGCTTACCGCCGATGAGGTTCAGGAAGATACACCATGGACCGTCACTGTTGCTAGGTGAGCTCAAGGTTCAATTTTTGTTTTCTCTGCAATTCGAGGTTTATTGATACATTTATGTTATTGTTGAGGATAGTATTTTATTTTATTACTGTGGGCGCTTCTGTTGCTCAAGTATTGCTAATGAACCGTGTTTATGTGATTGATTTCTGGGATTTGATTAGAAAAAAGGATTGGGTGTTTACAGCTTTTTATTTTTGTTCCCAAATTCATAGGTTTTTTAGTTCTTGTGTTCTTGATTGAGAGTGGAGGTGTTTTGTTGAATGTTATAGATCTTAAAGTTTGGGAAAATAAGGATTTGTATGTTTTGGTTGTTTTTTACTTTGTTTATGTTTGTGCAGATCTTGGTTTTGATGCTGGCTTATAAAATATTCCCATTATGTTGATTGTTGATTTCATTGTTCCATAAACAAATCCAGTCTTATTTTAGTCTGACACGGATGTTTAAAAAATAGTTCTGTTCTTTGGTCGAAGAAGAGGATTTTTTTTATATTATAAAATTGACGTGTTGAATCTCCATCTCCCCCCCAAGATTGATAAGTAATTACATCTGCTACCATTTTTTTTTTTTCTTTTTTGTGTTTGCTATGATTGATGAGTAGTTGTTCTTCTTAAGTTCATGATATCTTTAAACTGGGAGCCTTAGAAATTTGAATTTCCTGTGTAATATGGCTGCTTTATAATTTTCTAACTCCTTTGTTCATGATCATTGCTATCATTGTTTTGTTGGCTCTTTGATGTGGCTGTGGCCTTTTTCCAACTAAAAGTGGTTATAAAAAATTGCTAGTATTTCGCTGCCTTACTACCTTGGATAGTTGTAACTTTCTTTCTGATTCTGCAGTGGATATACTCTGTTACGGGATCCTCACCATAACAAAGGGCTGGCTTTCACCCAGAAAGAGAGACAGGCTCACTATTTAGTGGGTCTTCTTCCCCCTGCTGTTGTTCCTCAGGACCTTCAGGTTTTATACTTATTCTCTCTCATGTGTCTTGCAGCTGTTGTTCCAGAGTAGGGTTTCGGTGTTTTTAAGACTTGTGAGACTTTTTTGTACACATTGATTTTATGCCAATCTCTATGCCAGGTGAGGAAACTCATGCACAGTCTCCGTCGGTACAAAGTTCCGCTTCAGAAGTATATGGCTATGATGGATCTTCAGGTAGGTTATTTGAATGTTGTTGATGTGAACTGCTTGTGCTCATTTTGGTATCTTGCCACCTTACTCTGAAATTTTATTCCTTAGCTTAAAATAAGAACAACTTTATTAGATAATTTAGTTTTTTGGGGTGATGAGTGTACTGTTGAAATTTCTAGTTACATCTCACGTAATGCTGGTATGAAAAATATGGTTTCTTTCAATGACACTGATGCATATAGTTATTTGGTATCTCCTTTATAATAATTCTGTTTATTAGCTGACGTATGAGGGATATTTAACATTTTAAGCTTGTTGCTACTCTGGGTTTCAGGAAATGAACGAAAGGTTGTTCTATAAGCTTCTCATTGATCACGTTGAGGAACTACTTCCGGTGGTTTACACTCCGACTGTCGGTGAAGCTTGCCAGAAATATGGTAGCATCTTTAGGCGTCCTCAAGGTCTTTTCATCAGTTTGAAAGAGAAGTATGTTAAGTCTCCTTGGTTTCTAGCTCGTTGCATTTGCAATAGTTTGAATTTTGAACATGACACTTTCCTCATATTTTCGTCAAGACTGATAAGCATTATTTTTCAGGGGAAGGATTTCTGAGGTATTGAAGAACTGGCCCGGAAAGAATATTCAAGTTATTGTTGTCACTGATGGGGAGCGAATTTTGGGGCTTGGGGATCAAGGTTGCCAGGTAAATTCTATGTTGATTGGTAATTCCTTTTAATTCTTGCATGTAATGATTCAAAATATTGGTCTTCGTATATTGATGAGGACTTTTTGAATTTTGTCAGGGAATGGGAATACCTGTCGGGAAGCTTTCTTTATACACAGCCCTTGGAGGAGTTCGTCCTTCAGCAGTAAGCATCATGTGCATATAGTTGTTTTAGATGGTATCGCTCTCTGTGTTGTCACACATCTAACGGAGATAGTCAATTATGTTGGTTATTTTCAGTGCTTGCCTATAACCATTGACGTGGGAACAAACAATGAGAAGTTGTTAAACGATGATTTTTATATTGGGCTCCGGCAAAGAAGAGCAACTGGACAGGTTTTAATTTTGCTTGTCTTATGCGATCTTATTATATAGACATCTATGACTACCTTTTTCCAGCATATTTTATCACCGCCCGTGATGATAAGTGGTTTTGTTGTTTCTTCTAGGAATACGCTGAACTTCTACATGAGTTCATGACTGCAGTTAAGAAAAATTACGGAGAGAAAGTCCTTGTGCAGGTAATAATTGGCCTCATCAAAATATTTACTTGATTAGTCATCTGAAAAGTCCGGTGTATCTTTTTGTTTTATTTGGGTTCTAATGTTTTCATTACCTGTCAACCATGTTTCCAGTTTGAAGACTTCGCAAACCACAACGCTTTTGATCTGCTTTCACGATATGGACCAACACATCTTGTTTTCAATGATGATATTCAGGTAATTTTAGGATATTCTGATCTATGGACTTTTGTTAGGAAAGTGTTTCTAATATTTGTTTAATGCCTTTGCTCTTTCCAGGGAACCGCATCTGTGGTCCTTGCAGGGCTTATTGCAGCGCTGAAGAAACATGGAGGGACTTTGGCCGATCATACATTCTTATTCCTGGGTGCTGGAGAGGTGAGCCTATATTACGTTATTTACTAGTCTTAGAAGTTCCAAAATGGTAAAACAAGTAATAAACTCACTTCTCTTAGTGTTCTGCTCTCTTACGGTTATGTGTTATCATATTTGCACGTCTTACAAGTCGTTTGGAAATGTAAAACAAGAGGATTAAACACTTGCATCTCTTCTTTCTTCTTTCTTAGTATTTGCTCTTTTATCCGTCTTGACTTTTATTTGACAATCAGGCTGGCACGGGAATAGCGGAGCTCATAGCTCTCGAGATGTCAAAACAGGTAATGACATACTATTACCATTACACTTTTATAGTCTTGGGTTTTGTTGACTTGTGCGGCAATCATTTAAACAGAGAAAATAATAATCTCTATCCTTTGCGCAGACAAATCGACCAGTGGAAGAGACCCGCAAGAAAGTTTGGCTCGTGGACTCAAAGGTACTAAGAATCTGACCTATTTTCTTGCTGCATGAAAACTGTAAAGCTCCTTTAGCTTACATGTACAGCGTACTTTTTCTAACAACTGAAATTGCATAATTTTTTTCTTGTTTTGTTTAGGGATTGATTGTTAGTTCACGCATGGAATCTCTCCAACATTTTAAGAAACCATGGGCTCATGATCACGAACCTATGAATGATCTTTTGCATGCTGTTAGGGTGTGAACTCTCTCTCTCTCTCTCTCTCTCTCTCTCTCTCTCTGTTATGTGGCTAAAGAAATTTCTGATCTCATTTACCCTTCTTTTTCCAGTCAATCAAACCAACAGTGTTGATTGGAACATCAGGAGTGGGCCAAACATTTACAAAAGAAGTGGTCGAGACCATGGCGTCCTTAAACGAGGTACAACATGTGTTCTTCATCTACTTGATACTGATTTTGTAGAGAATTGCTTTATTTGTGACCAGAAACTGATTATGGCATGACTTTATGCAGAAACCCATTATTCTTGCTCTTTCAAACCCGACTTCGCAATCTGAATGTACTGCTGAGCAGGCGTACAATTGGAGCGAGGTAATAAAAACGAGCAATTCAGTGTATCAATTGGCAATACTTGTGCTAAGCGTTATTTCTCAGATTTTAATACTAGATAATCTATAACGACTCCGTTTCTGATTTTTTGAGGTTTATCATTGACGTCTCTCAACAGGGTCGTGCCATCTATGCTAGTGGAAGTCCTTTTGACCCCGTTGAATATGATGGGAAGGTTCTAGTGCCTGGCCAGGTATACTCTCAGGAACATATTCATTGAATCATTAAGGTTAATGTACCAAACATAGGGCTCTGGCATTTTGGAGCCAAACCCGCGGGCACCCAAAACCCACTTGTGTGGGTATGGGACACAAAATAGATCCGATTGATTTTAGGGTCGGGTTTGTCATGAAAAAAGGCGTTCGGGTCAAATGACCCGGACATTTTCCTGTGTTTCAATCCGACCAGAGACCTACACCTCTTGCCGGCTCTACTTAGACACATTGGGTCTTACTGTTTTCCGCCTATTCTTTATCGTGCAGGCGAATAATGCATACATCTTCCCGGGATTTGGTTTGGGTTTGATAATGTCTGGCACAATTCGCGTTCATGATGACATGCTTCTAGCAGCCGGTAAGTGCACTCGAGAAAAACTGAAACCGCTATTCTATATACAAAAATGTAGCATTGTGGTCCTATTGAGCACGAAGTTGAATCATTATATTTATTTGTTCTCTTTTTTTCCATGGAACAGCGGAAGCTTTGGCCGAACAAGTGTCTGAGGAGGACTTTGACAAGGGACTCATTTACCCTCCATTCAAAAACATCAGAAAGATCTCGGCCCATATCGCTGCTAGAGTGGCAGAAAAGGCTTATGAACTCGGTGAGTCATTTTTAGGGGTGACATATCGTGTTTGTGCTGTGTAAAAAGTTTAGTATCATGTCAAATGAGTCAATCTGAACCTGACACAATTATAAAATACGTTGAGTTCCATGACACAAACAAGACTCATTTATCAGCAGGTTGACTCGACATTACACACTCAATATGTTTAAATGATTGGGTCCAAAATTATACGACCCAATATGTTTATATAAATAGGTTCGGATTGACGTGTCAAGACTTAATATATTTGACCCATTTATAGGGTCATTATTGATAAGTACCCATACAAATTTGCCATCTTATTCTTCAATGGGCTGTTGAATGGGTTTTATACCCCCATTGAATAAAACGGGTTAGGCAGGTTCTGCTGCCTCTACACGAATAAGACACTGTTAACTAAATGAGTTGGGTTAGTCTAAATGAACACGATTAGTGATGGCAATTCTTGCGTGTCGTGTTCGAGTCGCGCTTAAGGTTTAGTTTGTGCTCCACGACTCGTTATGAACACAAAATACGACACGTGTAACATTGCAACGACACGACACTTTGCATGATATAAGCAACACGTTTGGCACGTTATTAAGATTATTTTACTATTATACCTTAGATGTGTGTTGTGCATGTTACAACACGACTAAATAATCGTACGTGTGTGTTTTGGAGGCCCAACACGAACACGACATTATTACAATATGCCTCCTTATTCATTTCAGACTCAAATAATTCACAGCATAATCATTGCGTGGCTGCATATTAATCACTTTGCTTGCATTTTCAATGTAGGTTTGGCGACTTGCCTCCCTCAGCCTAAAGATCTGGTGAAGCATGCCGAGAGCTGTATGTACAGCCCTACTTACAGGAATTACCGGTGATCGGTACTGTTTCTTTGCATTGTTTGTTTGGATTTGAAGTTCACAAAAAAAAAATGTCATCTTTTTTTGGGGTTCTTGAAACATTTGTTGTTCTGGTAGTTTGGTTTACACGGTGGAGATCATATATACTGAAATATATATATAGCATGAAGAAATTGTGGTGAACTCTTGAAATTTTACATGAAAGAAAGTATTGTCCATTTTTATGGGACAAACAAAATGTCTGAGACTTACATTTTGGACCACACTTGAATTGCCAATTAGCTTGTGTTCATTTCAAAAAAAAAAAAATTTATAAGCAAGCGTACCAACCGAGTCTCGAACCTGAGACCTTTGGAGGATCGGTTGTTTTAAAGATTTGATTTTTGTTCCTCATTTATCAAGATTTGATTAGGTTGACAGGCACTAGAGCGGTCTATTCGGGTTTGGGTTGCCTTTTTCTCCGGAAGTGGTGCATGTTACAGGTTTTTCGTGTGAAGTTCGGGTTTTGCTTGACCTGATCCAAAAATTGATCGGATTATTTTATTCAAAATACTATTTTGATTCACTGGGCCTTGTTTATACTTTTGGGCTTTTGGCCCATTGAGGATCTGCCTCTTGGACCAAGCCCATTTCAGCTTTTGAGATGAGTATATGGGCTACGGGCGCCATTGTACTATGACGATATGCGCTTGAAGCTCTCCCTAGCTTGGAAGGAGGAGAGGGGTGGTGCGTGATCGAGTCAAAATGGTAGTGAGAGCGATTAATAGCTCGAGCTTCTTTGACTATGAGTGGAAACCATCATTATGGATATGCGGGATTGGCTTGTTAGAGACTGGCGGGTTGTGGTCTCTCGTGACTATCGCGAGAGTGACCAAGTGGCGGATAAAATGGTCAACATTGGTCGTCAAGGCGCGGATGTTCCACTTGTTTTACACATAGTGGTGCGCGATGCAGTGGTGGATGTGGTTCGGGATGATGCTCGGGGAGTTCTGTTTATTGTTAAGTTTCGGTTAGTTAGTTGCTTTTTGGGCAGATTAATATGGCCAGTTAAAGATGGCCACGTGGCACCTGAAATGATGGAGGCATTTAAAGATGAGGACATGGTTGGATTCAATGTTTTGACTCAGAAATCATGGTCGGTGGAGATTAAAGAAAATCAATTTCCCATTAAAATGTAACAAAATTAGTAAATTACAGATACAGCTCCCCTGTAATTTATAATACTTGAAATATTCGAGGTTTTTGAATGTTTTAAACTTGAAAATTGAATTAAATTGTATTTTAAATTTTTTATGAAAAAATAAAAAATATATATCTTTGGAGTTGGTAGGTAATTTCACATTTGAAAAAATGTTTTTAAAGTAAACGAAATTATAAAGTACAATAGTTGATAAATGGATCAACGAATGTATCTCATGCGTAAAAACACGAATATGTTCATTGGGTTGTTTTATGTCGGCTCAAACCCAGCATTATCGGGTGAGATTAGTGATGGTAAGTTATTTCGCTGGCTAAAATCAAATTAGATCGCTCATACCTTCTTAGTCCACTATTCTCTCCTCTACTGACCGGTTATGTAACAAAGTGTGGGGGGTTGTTTGCTTGGTGTCTCTTTGGTTTATCTGGCTGGGGCGAAACGAGCTAATTTTTCGAGACAACTATCTAGTGGTCGGGGACGTCATTACTAGAATTCAAAGTTTTAGTTTCTCTTTAATTTCATGCATAGATAGCTCGTTTGTTGTTGGTTTCGATTTCTCTTCTTGGGTGGCTGGACCTTTGAACTGTTTTTCTTAGGTTCCGGCACTCTTTTTGTACTTTTATGTTAACCTTCGAGTTTTATAAATAAAAGTTACCGCTCTACATCCTAGGTCTTCCCGTTCTGTCATCTGGCTTATGTTCGTGCTTAAAACGGGAACGTAGCAGGAATATTTCTCCGATGAAAAGTAAAAGGCGGAGATGGAAGAAGGTGAAAGGGACGTGAACATGGTGCCAACCTTGTCATTCCTAACATCATACCATATATCATTTTTTTGAAGAACCAAAAATGTAAACATCAACCTTTTTTTCGAAGAGATAAGCTTGACAAATCCAAAAGGTACAATTTGAAGGAAGAGGAGTGGCTGGTAATTATTAGCTTGTGAAAAAAAAAAATGTTATCTTGTGGTGTGGGACATTATTTATTTTATTTTATTTTTGCTCAAAACCTCACAATGTTAATTAATAATATATCTCCAATATAGTCCACAAACACCTCAAAGATCAAACCTTTTAATAAATAAATTACAATAAATAACTAATAATCAGAATATAAAGTCACAATTCAGAGATTCCTGGAAGTTGCTTTCCAAGATAATATACTTTATATCATTTTCTCTATAAAGTTTTTGAGATATAAAATAGACCATATCTTCACATGTAATAATAATAATAATAATAATATGAAAATTTACAGATATGTATTTTATATTTATTATTTATAGTTACATGTTAGTTTTTGTATAAAAAAAATATTAAAGACTACTAATAATTGTTTGTAAATATAATTTAACCTATATATTATTTTTCGCAACTATGTATGTGTGTGTAAGTATGTTGACAAATGAATGACTACTAATAATGCACAAACATCTCGAATAAAAAATTCGATTTAAATTTTCTTTAGTTTAGATCAGACTCTCAAGTATGTAGAAAGCGATACTCAAGTGTTAAATATAATAAATGTAACGTATCTTTACTTTTCATGTCTACTTATTAATTTATAGTAAATATTTTGTTTCACTTTAACAATTGACGTTGCACATTCATAGATATGCAATACATTATCGTATTTCTCTAATATGCTCGTATGTTAGGCCCAATTTATCTACTTTGCGCATTAGACTTACATGCATGTTCATTTTGATGTTGTGTTCGGCTACCAATTTTGCTTGTTTCCATCTCAAGCTTCCTGGATGGTATATCTGGCCATATAGCATCGACCAGCAAGTTCTCTTCGATCTGGATGTTTTGAAGACATCCACCCTACTAGACTTTTCAGATATCGAGTTGAGTATGATTGTTACATAGATGCTTATATATCTCCTATAACAACTTCATGAAATTCACTTCTTCTTCTTTTTTTTTGCGACGAAATAGAATCTTTTTCAAAATAAGAATGTACAGAAAATACGCCTAATTTTGAAATTTTTTGCCGTAAGAGAATTGATAACGACGACAAATGTTGGTCGTCCCAATAATCGATAACAATTATAGTAATATAAATTTAGTGAAAATTATATTTAGCAAGTGCACATAAATATTTATGTTAACATAAAATTTTCATATCTTGCTTGACTTTTCCTCCATGCACTCAATATTTTTATTATAATGTTTTGCACCTATTCTATGCATTCACGTGTCCGTACAATTAATTTTTTAATTTCTTTTTCTTGCTTTTTATAAATAAGAGATAACTATTTTTTTGGTACCCAAATTTTTATTTCGTCCAATTAAGTACCTAGACTTTAAAATACTCAATTGAGTGAAATAAAAGTTTGGGTACCAATTTGTTTATCCGATCAAAGTTTGGGTACCAAAAAAATGGTTATCTCTATAAATAAATATATTATTCTTCCAACCAAATAAATATTAAAATGATTACAAATCCTATGTTTTATTTTTGGACATTCAAAATCATTTTATTACTAATAATAACCCTATTCGGACCTACTAATGACCAAACCAATAACCTATGGTCTTCCTAGGTTGATTAAGTCACTACAATTATAATTATAATTAGTCAACTTAAGCGGTCTCAAATAAATGTTATCTTTAAAATATTGAATATATATATATATAGTAATTTTATTTGGGTTTGATTTTAATTTAAAACTCGATCAGTATTTACGAAATTAAGTTCTATAATGGTGTCATTCAAATTTCAAATCACTCAAGGGTAGTGGTGTAGTTGACAACACATGCTGCGTGAGTGGGAAGAGCGCTTGCGTTCGATATCCGCTCAACACGCTCATGGGAAGAGGTGAAGGTTTTAACTG
>JAYMTA010006659.1:0-10214 GCA_036897625.1 Pelargonium cotyledonis
TCTGCCCAAAGAGCCTTCAAGTGAGAAACGTAAAAAGAGAAAGATGTCTGTTAAAGAGCAAGAAGGTGACAAAGAAAGTGATGCGGCCACTTGTGTGTCCACTGAAGTGGAAATTTGTGGTGTTGAAGTGGCAGAAGAAAGTCATGCCAAAAATACTGCATCAAAGGGAAATGCAAAATATATAGCTCCTCACTTGAGATCTCGTTTAAGTAATGAGTCAGATAAAAATGCTCAAATCCGCAGACGGATACGAGGTATGATGTGTTGAACTTTGGCATTTTATACCCTTGGTACTGTCAAATAACTTAATTTCTCATATTCAACTTGTTCCAGGTCTTTTGAATAGGTTGTCTGAATCTAATGTGGAATCAATCACAGGGGAGATTTCTACTATTATTCGTGTAAGCCTATCTTCATCCTCCATGTTCTATTATCTTTTGTGTGTATATGCTTTCACGCTTGTATAATATCATAGCTCATATTGTAAGAATGAATGCAAGCATGGCCCAATGCACGAAGCTCCCATGATTGTGGGGTCTAGGAGGATCAATTATGCAAGCAGCCCTACCTAGTTTGTGTGGAGAGATTTTCTATACTTGAACCCTTGAGCTCAGTATTAAGCAACCTTATTTTATTGTTACGCCAAGGCTCATCCTCATGGAATGGTGTCCTTTGGGATGAATTAGTACTTGGGTCAAGTCGGGTTGTACCCCTGAAACCGCTCACTGTTTTTTTACTACCATGAATTGGTGATGGGCTTTTCTTGAATTTTAATGCCAGGAGCAGGATAAAACCAAATTACACTAGTTCTAATTAGTGGTTTGAGTCTTTATTTTGTAGTTGCCTATGGAAAATTAAATAGTTTTATACCTTTGCAGTCTTTTGGTCGCAGTGCTGGTTCTCTGATTACAAGTGAGGAAGTATTGAAGTCCTGTTCTGAAGGTCCCCGTGGAAATGAACAGTTAAGTATTAATATATTTCTCTTAGCATTTACATTTTACTTCTCTTTCTCTCTGGATAAGTCTAACTTTGACTGAAGTGAGCGATGCTAGTGAATTCGTTGCCGCAATAAGATTAATAAAATGTTTGTTCTTTTTTCTTTTGTTTTTATTATTTAATTTCCCCGCCTATATCAAACTCCATATAGGTTTCCATATTCATTTTTTCTTTCATGTCGACTTATAAGCCTTGCTGTGCCTGTATGTGTTTCCCTGTTTAATTTTGGCTTCCATCCCTTTTTGGAAGTTTTGTGCTATTGAAATGGCTTAAATAATTGTCCCCCAAGAAGTTGAGGTAGTAAACTATCATGGCAACATTGTTCTTATATTGGTGTAGCCTTTTATAGACATGTTAACACCAAATCTACCCATAGCATATCTGTTATACAATATATGGACTTATCAAAAGCTAAATGTTTTCTTTTTTCGTTTTTTTAATTTATAAAAAGCTAATTTTTGGATATGTATGTGACATATCTGATGCATGTTCTAAGCTCAGATGACTATTAGTATATGGACGAAAATGGGGATTTGAAGTAACTCCATTTTATTAGGTATCGTTAGCGTATTACCTATCACCTTGTTTACCATAATTTTTTTTTATATCAATATTTAGACAGAACTCCATGCTAGGTATCCGACATCCTATATAGTTACATTATGTTACTTATTTATATTATATTTGTATTTGTTATTGACATTTTGTGTGCTCTGTGTGAAGGTATGCTGCTGTTTTTGCAGCTTTTGTTTCTGGCGTGTCATGTCTAGTTGGCATTGATTTTGGAGCAAAGCTTTTAGCTTCCCTAGCTAAATCTTTTGAGGTGCGCATACCAGTTTGATATAAGTGCACCCTATCCGCAGAAAATAGTTTTGTTTGATCTGCAATTAGTTTTATCCACATAATTTTTAATTAAGCAGCAGGAGTATTATAAAAGACTTGCTACTGCCTTTTGTTTGGTAGTTTGGAGGCCTTGTGTATTGTTGAAATTTTAAACAGTAACCGAGAGTGGCCTTTTGTTGTTTTATCCAGGATGAGTACCTCAAAGAAGATAATCTTTCCCTGCGCAATCTCACTCTTTTCCTCTCCTATTTATGCGTATTTGGAGTTTGCTCAAGGTAGGCAGTCATTTTGGTTACATATTTTTGCATAAACATAGATATAAGTTTGTCAGTTAATAGATCGGAAGGTTTGACTTATCAAGTTATCATCTTTTCATATATAAGTCTCATTCAATTTCAAGCGCATGCCTTGATGTGAGAAAATTGCCTTGATGAAAGGAACAGTCCATAAGTTAGAATAAGCCAATAGACTTTCTTAATTCTTTGTGCTCTTGGGCTAAATCCAGTGGCCAGTGGAATTTTTTTCTCTACAGACACACTTTCTTCAGCTCTTTTCATTTTGAAGCTTGTGGGGTTTTCGCATTTTAGCTCCGTCACGTGCCCCAAAAAAGAATTTAAAAGTAGCTAAGCTTTTTACTATGGTTGGATTTATGATCATAAAAGCCATGGAGTATGCTGAGTTACTGGATTATGAAAGGCTCTCACTTAAAGCCTACTCAAAAACTAAACTACAAAATATCAACAAAACAAAAGACAACAAAAAGATTATATGGAGTTTCATTCATTATTATCTCTATAATTGACAGACTATGGTCAGTTATATTTGTGCTGTCATTACATTTAAAAGTCATGGGAGGTATTAGACCCCTAGGTTGGGTTTGGCAAGAGAAATTCATGCAAATACCTGATGCTGAAGGCACTTGAAAATCTAAGACAGGAAGTTCTATATCAAGGGATGGTCAAACGATGGGCTCTCTTTGTTCAGTACGTAACCGCTACATGCCTAGCCTCTCTTATCTATATATTTGATTAATTGCAAAAATAAACCAGTACAGTTCATCAGGTTAAATGGTCCGAGCATATAACCAATCCTCTTGTCCATCAAAATCTATCTTAGGGAGCATATATTTATGACACTAAATTGATGGTTTTGACAATTTTTAGTGTCTAGCTAAAATGACTCCAGCACTCTTTGAGAATAGTGTGCATGACAGGGACCATGTGTTTGGCATGTATACACTTTCCTTGCCTAGTGTAGTCGGTCAATTATTTAATCAAGCTGTTGTTGTTAATACAGTTGTTTAAGCTGTTGCTCAAAATGTGTTTAGCCATTCCTCTCTAACAGAAGTACTTCTGTGTTACTTTTCAGTGATCTGATATATGACTTTTTGATCATGTTGAGCAAGCGTTTGATGGAGACTGATGTCTCTACTATCCTGACAATTCTACAATGTAAGCATTATTAAAAAAAATGTTCCTGTGGGTTTGGTTGTCATTTATACTACCTTAAACAATTCACTTGGCCCTTTTTTGTCGAATGCTCTGGTGATCCATTTTTTCGGCAAACACCAAATGATTGAATTTTAACTTTTAAGCACTTAATGTTATCAGCATGTTCTATTTCTTAACGAGCTCTGCTTCAGTACACATCATAAGCTAGTATTTTTCTATGATGCTCGTTCGTTAGTAAATTGTTGTATTGACGAAGTTATATTAAGCATAGTAAGGAATATAATGTCTCATTAAAAAATTTATAACCTAATAGGTTGTGGAATGAAAATAAGAGGTGATGATCCTGCTTCCATGAAAAACTTTATTATGAGTGTTCAGAATAAAGTGAATGAGTTGAAGGCCTCTGCTGGAGACGGGCAAGAAAATATTATTGGTAAAAGGGTAAGTTTTTTATTTATTTATTTATAGCAAAAAGCTTCCATGTCCTGTTTCTTATTTGCAATACTCACTGGGTAATTCTTGCAGATGGAGTTCATGCTTGAAACTATATGTGACATCAAGAACAACAAAAAAAGGGCTAAAGAGGATTCTATACAGCACATTCGGATTAAAAAATGGCTGCAGAAGGTATTCCAGTGGATCTGTCGCTTAGTACTTTGAAGTTTCTGCTTCCCTTTTATACATTTATCTGTTGTTCTTTGGATAATGGGGAGGGGTGGTTCATGGGGAGTTTAATGGGCCATTATGGACGAAGTGTGCTATTTAATGCCATGATCTGTCTTCTGTACATAATCGCCGAATCTTTGTATGCTTCCACGTGACGTGACAGATATTGAATCCGTCAGAATAGAAGCTAGAGAAAGTATTTGTGCTCAACGTAACCTTTAAAATTAGAGGCCAGGGAGGATTCCTTTGAGCACACTTTCACTTATATAGTCATCAATTATTCGAATATTAGAACAGGAGAACTTCCAAGAGTTTGTCTAGATATGAAATATAAATTTTGTTCTTCATTGTGTGTGGTTTATCCATTTTGTCCTTTGATTGTATCTTTTCAATATCATTATTAATTTATTTTTATATATATTCCAGTTGAGAGTAGAAGATATTCTGATTCGAGGGGTCACATGGAGCAAGCTGCTCGATCCTAACAAGAAAGGTCAATGGTGGGTATCTGGGGACTTGGCTTCAGCCCCAGACAATGTCGAAGAACTTGCCAGCACAATTGACAAAGAGGTCCTTGAAGCACAGAAAATGCTGCAACTTGCTGCTGCCCAGAGGATGACTACAGAGGCCAGAAAGGCAATCTTTTGTATAGTAATGAGTGGGGAGGATTACATTGATGCTTTCGAGAAGCTTCTGAGGTTGGACTTACATGGAAAACAGGTTGTAGCCTGTCTTATTTTTGTATTTTTTTGCTTCTTATTTTTGGGTCTTATGTTTCTAATCTCTGCATGGATCTACAGGATAGAGAGATCATGAGGGTTCTAGTGGATTGCTGTTTGCAGGAAAAAGTGTTTAACAAATATTACACTGCTCTGGCTTCCAAGTTGTGTGAACACGACAAAAACCACAAGTTTACCTTACAGGTATTTCTTTCTTCATTCTGGTACAACCGTACAAGTGAGATAACTCATCTCCATCTAAGGAAATAAATGCTGGAAATCTACTTCTTACTCTTAGTAAAAAGCCCGAGCTTTAATCAATGGAGAAATGATCTAAGGAAGCGATTATTCGGGAATGCAAATATGTTAGGATTAAGACTTTTTGGCCGTCAGAATGACTTTGGGATGAGAATCTCATTTCCATTCTTGATTCCTATTCCCATTCCAAAACTTTTAATACAAACACTACCTTATTTCTCTGTAAAATCTGGTACGATTTCCCTAGCACTCTCCGTCTTCTTGTAGCTGGTTTTTTTATTTATTTATTACAAAGAGGACTTGGAGCACAGAGCACCTCTGCTCTTTGATTTATGTGCATGTGCTCAGACTCAGTTCTGATTCCTTTATAATCTGAAAGAAAGAGTGCTTGGTTCAAAAACAAGATATTTCTATATCAATTCATAATTTTTATGCCTTTATTTAGTGTTTCCACGTTTATCAAGTATCCTTAGTTTAATGATTTAACCACACCTGGGTTAATATTTGTGCTCATACTTCATAGTTAAGGAGAAAGTAGTTAATGCTAGTGGTAGGCATGTGTGTGTGCTACACAAAATAGCTTTAGCTGGTATATAATGATCTGATCTTGTTACCTTTTAATCTTATCAATAGATTCAAGTTTTTAAGATTGTTGCGTGTAGCGTGACTCACATTAATCTTTGTGTTCATCATTTCATACTTCTGAGGTGTGATCTTGAAACACGGATTTACATACAGTGCTCACTTTTAATGTGAACATGTGTAGAGGAAAAGTAAACCGCCCAAGATCTTTGAAGCTATGACAATGGCTTGGCCCCATCTAAACGATGATGTTATGTGGAAAAAAAAAATACAATTCTTTAGCTATAGTTTACACTTGGCTGGAGATAACCAATACCTCTCTGCTATTGTCCTTGTTGTGGTAGTACGATTATGCGCATGAAGTCTATAACATGTTATTTTAGGATTTGCTTATATGAGTTTCTAATTCTCGTAAAATGGTACAAATTGGATAAAGCTATTTTAGGCACATCTACAATGTTTTGATTCCTAGGTTTAGTTCCTCAAGCCATCTTACATCTATTAAGTGTTACAAGTCTTCTCTTGTTTTTTTTTTTTTTTTTTGGTACTCATCTAATTTTTGTCCTGCTATCTCTGTAATTTACAGTTTTGCCTGTGGGACCACTTCAAGGAGCTAGAGTCAACAAATCTTCAAAGATCAATGCACCTAGCAAAATTTGTCGCGGAGATAATTGCGTCCTTCACCCTTTCTGTTGCAGTATTGAAATCCGTTGATCTGAGTGACGTGGGGCAACTAACACCAAAAAGGATCATGCATTTCCGGATACTATTTGAGGCCATTTTGGGGTACCCCGATAAGCTCATATGGAACGTATTCACACGAGTAGCTGTTGCCCCCGAGCTTGAAACTCTTAGAAATGGCATTGAGTTCTTCATCAAAGAGTACGTGGTAAGAACTAACAATGCCCTCTCCGGGAAATATAAAGTTGCAAAGAAAGCTCTCAGTAATGTCGAAGGAATTCTCATGTGATGCATCTATTTCACTCCAGTTTCTATTGTTGAAACTTTGAGGTTTATTTATTCGAATTTCAGAAATATGCTATTAAAATTTTTGCCCTGCAGTTTTTAATCAACCAGAAATGTATGTTTTCTTCAATTTTTGTAGCTTATAATGTTGAGTTTTGTTGGATTTTTGATGCTTTGCAATCATTTTGGTGTTGAAGTGCCCATTGTGGGGGCCAACGTACTGTTGTTAGGTTCCTCATCTATTATTTAAAAGTGTTTATAAAATTGTGATATATATATATACATATGCAACATGTTGAAAGAATGGAGTAAGGATATGAGTTTAATCCTATTAATTTTCAATCTATATTGAGATTAAGCCAAGACACAAGAATTGGATACACGGTGTTTCGTGCCCACAAATTTAATAGAATGGATATGAGTTTTTATTTGTAAAACTTCTGTAGGAGATTCAAGAATCAAATGGAACATGTAATAATAGGATTAAGGCAGGTGCTCTGCGTGCACCAACTAATCTAGAAAAATATGAGTTAGCATATTCTCCACAAAGTATTCTAGATGACACAAAGTACTCTTGAAGAAAGTGATCACCTTTAATTTTCATATTGTTATTATTTTTCCATCAATAAGCATACAGACACCGAGACTCGAACAAGAAACATGAAAAGAATAAGATAAATTAACCACTTGTCTTACTGAATATTCGTTCTTTATTGTTATTATTTGCCAAATTTAGCTTAAGCGGCTAATGAGTTGATGATTTTTGTATAAAACTAATATATAATTGGTATAATTTTTCCGTAAGCATGTGATATAAGTAACATTTAAATCACGCCTTATCTATTATCAAAATGTCAAGGAAATTAAAAGTTCAATCCAAACAAAGTATTCACACATCAATCACTATCACAATGAGACTACAAATAAGGAGTTATTTTTGTTTTTATTTTTGTTTTGTCACTCGATGTAGAGGTTACAATTTCAATACAAATTTGGTAAAGTTTTGGCACATAAAGAAAGTGAAAGTGGTAGTAATAGAAAAAAAAAAGAGGTCTTTGAACAAGCAAACCAGTAATGACATATTTTTTTTTCATTTTTCATCATTGGAATACAATAAAGAGTTTCATGCCTTCCAACAGAAGTTGTAGGCAGAACCCAATAATACAAAGTTTAAGAAAAAGCAGGAAACAACAAATAGAAAAATTGGGGCTCACAGAGCAATTGCATGAAACCTACTAAATTTACCATAAAGAAACCACAGTTATTTGAAGAAAAACATTTCATGAATCAATAAGAGACTTCAAAATCTCAACCTCTCACTTGGCACTGGCAAGCTCCTTGCGGAGCTGCTTGGCAGCAGCAACCATGTTGCTGAGCGCCGGCTTCACCTCTGCGTACTTGCGGGTCTTGAGACCACAGTCAGGGTTCACCCACAAGATGTTGGTCTCGAGGACTGCGAGCATTTTGTTAACTCGGTCTGCAATCTCCTCGGTTGTTGGGATCCTGGGAGAGTGGATGTCGTAGACACCTGGTCCAATACCGGCACCATACTTGACTCCCTCGCGGAAGACTGAGAGAAGCTTCTCGTCAGAGCGAGAGTTCTCGATGGTGATCACATCGGCATCCATGTCGATGATGGAGTGGATGATGTCGTTGAAGTTGGAGTAGCACATGTGGGTGTGGATCTGTCGAAGAGCCAAGAGATAAGAAACAAGGTCAGACCCGTGAAATTTTATCAAACTATAGTTGAAAATTGTTAGATAGCGATTGTGGAAAGGAGATAAACCTGGGTGGTATCTTCAACGCCACAGTTGGTGATCCTGAAGGAGTGGACGGCCCATTCCAAGTAGAAAGCTTGCTCGGACTTCCTGATTGGCACTCCCTCTCTCAAAGCAGCCTCATCGATCTGGATGACATTGATGCCGGCCTTCTCAAGATCCTCAACTTCGTCCTTGATGGCCAAAGCAATCTGGTAACAAGTTTCAAATCTGCAAATTGATAGATTCGGTGAAAGTGTATTAGTTTCTACAAAGTCGATGATGGTATGATGATTCTTCGTTCTTTCTTCTCATTGATTGTTTAAGTTTCAATACCTGGGCTGGTCGTTTCTGACGAAGGACCAGTTGAGAATGGTGACGGGACCTGTAAGCATACCCTTCATTGGGCGGGAGGTCATGCTCTGGGCCTTGGAGGACCAGAAGACGGTCATTGGGTTGGGGCGGCTCACATCACCATAGATGATTGGTGGCTTCACACAGCGAGAACCGTAAGATTGCACCCACCCATTGACAGTGAAGGCAAAACCAGACAACTGCTCTCCGAAGTACTCAACCATGTCGTTCCTCTGCACAATAAAAAGATTAAAGCTTTTACACATTGTTCATTCAAATTTGGAGGTCTATCAATATCTATTAATATGAACTGTTGTGCTGAAAGGAGAGCTCACCTCGGGCTCTCCATGAACCAAAACATCAATATCGAGCTCTTCTTGGAGCTTGACAACCTTCCTAATTTCCTCCTCAATGGCTGTAACGTAATCGGACTCAGAGATCCTACAAATCCATAATATAAAAATATTGGTAAAGAGGTCATTGATAAAGCCTTAAAGCTAGTAAAATTGGGTAAATTTTTTCAGATTTACTCACTTTTTGGCCTTGTATTCACGGCGGACTCTCCTGAGTTCAATGGTCTGTGGGAAGGACCCAATGGTGGTGGTGGGGAGGATTGGAAGGTTAAGCTTCTTCTGCTGAGCATCCAGTCTGGAACTAACATTGGTAGCACGGCGGTGGTCAGAGCCCTTCAATGCAGCAGCCTGAGAAATAAAGAAAGCAAGTCATTAGTCGGTACAAATATCATTAGCACGGCAATGGAATCGCATATGAAAATAAGTGCATTTATTGTAGCACTCACAGCTTTCTGAACAGCCTCATTAGTAACCCTTGGGGAAGACTTTCTTGAAGCCTGAGCTGCAGCATTGGCGGAGAAAATTGCCTGAATGATAGAGCCACCAACAATGAGTTTCATGGTATCATATAGATGCAAACAAAACTGGAGAAAATGATGCATAACTGAAGGAATGGAATCAACAAAATCAAAGAGAAGATGTATATTAGTGTGTGTGTAACATTCTCAAATTCAACACAACTCAAGTAAGAAAGGATCCATTAAGTGGCTTAGAAGTTTTTGCTGCATCAAAATAATTTTAGTGCACATCATCATATTTAAAATCAATGTTAGTCATATGTGGCAACATGACAGAGAAGTACCTCATCCTTCTGACCCACCAAGGCCTTGGCCAAGGCATTAACTTCAAGAACCTTTTGGGCAGCAAATGCAAGCCATGATTTAAGCTCCTGGTCCAACTTAGTCTCGTTAATCAGATCCACAGCAGTGTGGAGAAGAGAGCAAGATGTGGAGACAACAAGTTTGTCTGCAACAATCATTCAGGTCATCAATACGTGGCCAAGATGGAAAGTAACATACAAATCAGAGTCACAAAATGAACACAAAAATAGATACCTTTTCCCACGACCCCCTCAAGACTCTGCAGGGTAGATAGAGAAGCAGCAAGATCATTGGCCCAAATGTTCCTTCCATCAACCACCCCAGCAAAAAGATATTTTCCTGATGGGAATCCACTCTTAATCAGATCAAGGGTTTTGGTTCCGCGAACCAAATCAAATCCAAAACCGGTGACTCCCTTCAAAGAGGTAAGGGTCTTGTATGCCTCAGC